>CAEFZX010021485.1:0-21567 GCA_903066825.1 Alfaro cultratus
AGCGCCCCCTTCACTTCCGGAGTGCAATGGTCCCATTTCCAAATAAGGTCTGAGACTGATGGCGGTCCGTCCCGCCCGTCTGTATACATTTATATATCCATCCTTCCATTTTCTAACTCCTTGTCCTTAATGGGGTCAGGAGGAGCTGCTGTCTCTCCAGCTGATGTTCCGGGCAAGAGGCAGGGTCACCTGGGCGGGTCACCTGGGCGGGTCACCTGGGCGGGTCACCTGGGCGGGTCACCTGGGCGGGTCACCTGGACGGGTCACCTGGACGGGTCACCTGGACGGGTCACCTGGACGGGTCACCTGGACGGGTCACCTGGACGGGTCACCTGTCTGTCGCAGTACATTTGTATATAGCATCTAAAATACTTAAGCTCTATTTCTATTATGTAAACAATTAGAAAATAAATTAAATGAAACTTTTTATTATTATATTCAATACTAATGAGTATTAATAATACCCAGTAGTTATTTTAAGCATAAATTTAAAGTGATGACCTCATGATGCCACTATCATTAAAACATTTAATTTGCATAAAAAGCTGAACTTTGAACATTTTACCCTCCAAATTTTTTCATTTCTGACTGAAACACATTTTTTGCCTCATTTCTTCAATGTGTTACATGTTCGATTCATGTTAGTGTATTTAAAGACTTTACTTTGAATTTAAAAAGAAAAACTACACATATAAAAAAAATGTGCAATCAGAAATCTCAAAACCCTCTTAGGGGTTGGACCCCCATGTTGAAAACCTCTTTATTTGGTAACTAGAAAATGACTCTATAAAAATAAACAGAACTGAATTAAATCAGACCCATAAAAGCAACTTCCTGTGTATAAAGTTTGTTTTGGTTTCTGCCGGGTCATTAGTGAAGGCCAGGAGGGTAAAGCTGTGTTTACAGCGCCGGTCCGTCCTGGCTCCACTGGCGAAGGCTGGCTGAGTCTTCCTCAGTTGTCTTTCTTCTGGCCGGCGTTCAGAGGGAAGAAGATCTCCCACAGGTTTCCCAGCAGCCCCCGGCTGTAGCAGTACCGCTCTGAGCGGTCAGGGGCGGGGCCACAGAGGCCGTCTGCCTGCGGCGCCGGGCGGCAGCGGCGACACGCTAAGCCTCGGCTTTTGAACCATTCGTTGGACGTCTGGTTGACCAGAGCCAGGAAGAAATGGAACATCGTGTAACCGGTGAGGAGGAAGAAGACGAAGACCACAAAGCCCAGCATGAAGACGATCCGTGGAAACATCAGGAACAGATGCTGGAGAGACACAGAGGAAGAAACATGCAGATGGATCATGGTCTTTGGCTCTATGAACCCAGTTTGGTTCTGATGCGGAGGATGTTGGTACCTGAACAATGAACAGCGGCCCGGCAGGCTGCTGCTGTCCGCGCTCGTCGACGTAGCTGGCTCTGAGCAGCCCTGAACGCAGCACGGCGTGGAGCAACATGTCCGCCGTCAGCAGGCCGATGGCCAACGCCATGCCGCACACGCTCAGTAGGTACAGCAGGAAGTAGCGCGTGTTCCTGGCGCCGACGCAGTTGTTGACCCAGATGCAGTGGTGGTCAAAGCGATGGACGCACCTGTTGCAGACTCCTGAGGTTCAGACGGGAAAAGCTGCAGTCAAACGTCTCACAGGAGCAGGTTCCTGCTAATAGCATGCATGACCTTTGACCTTTAGCACATTCTGACCCCTGGAAGCTGCAAACATCAATGCATTTCATCAACCAAAACAAAATAGGTAAACTCCCAAAGTAAGAAACTGATACAAAGTTTTAAATCATTTTTGCAGATATAAATCTTAAAAGTGTGGCATGCATTTGTATTTAGCTCCCTTTTATCAGAATAAAATCCAGTTCAGCAAATCGACTTGAGAAGTTCCCTATTCAGTAACCAGAGTCCTGCTGGGGTCTGGCTAATGGCAACCAGCCAACCATCCCTAAGATGAAACATGGTGATGGCAGCATCATGCTGTGGGAATGCTTTGAATAGAGGAGAAACCCAGTTAGAGGCTGGGGGAGAACCTGCCTGAACATGCAAACATATTATGGGATGCTTTAAAGATTGCTCATGTGTTAGAATGGCCTAGTCAAAGTCCAGACATAAATACAATTGAGATCCAGTTGTAGCTAGACCTCCACCCGTTCTGACTGAGCTTGAACTATTTTACTATGACAAAGAGATAAATGCATGCCACACTTTTCAGATTTTTATTTGGAAAACATTTCTGAAATCATGTTTCTTTTGGTTCACATCATAATTACGAGCTGCTCTGTGCTCATCTGCCGGCTAACATCCCAACCAAACACAGAAACGTTTGTGGCTGGAACTTTGCAGAATGTTGTGAGCAGAGTGTGAACTCACTGCAGTGTTTGGAGCGTGCCGGTTTGATAAGTTGACACGTTTCACAGGAAACTCCAGGGTGGAACAGCCGCCTGTCGTACGGATAGATGGGAATCAGGCTGGAGGTCTTCTTCTTTGTGACTGTTCCTGGTGAGACGCAACACGGCACAAAATAATCTAAAAAACTAAATTCATGTCACTTTTTCCTACTAATCAAGAAAAATAACCCAACGGCGCCTCTGTTCTGGCTTTAGGGTAAAAGCTGGGGGGGAGAGGAAGTGAACCTGGGTCTGTCTTGATGCAGAGGTAGAAGAAGAAGGTCTTGATGGCCAGCAGGACGTAAGGAACCGACAGGCTGGTCAGGCTGCTGTCCATCTCCCTGCACAAACCAAACACCTCCAAGCTGAACTCAGCGAAGACGGCGCCTTCCAGCAGGATGTGCAGGTAAATGAACAAGCTGCTCCTGCAAAGAAACAGAAATAATATTTACACACAGGAGGAAATTACAACAGAGTGATGCAGCAAGGCTAAGAACAATAAGCCAAAGAAGTCAGAAAACTTTGTGAAAAAATTCCTATAAAAAATAAACTCATAATATTGAAAAAAAAAAATCATACAAGAATTAAGTCAAAATGTTACAAGAATTAAGCAGTACAATAAAATATCCCAAAAAAGTAAATTATTCAGAAATGAACTCATGTTACAAGAATAAAGCCATAATATTATGAAAATAGTGTTAATATTACCAGAATAAAGTCTTAAAAGTCTGAGAAAAAATTCATATGAAAATAAATACGTAATATTAGAAAAGCTGTAATACAAAAATAATGTCTTACAACATAAAGTCGTAACATTATGAGAAGAAAGTCTTAATATTAACAGAATAAAGTCATAATAGTATAATGAAATAATTTTATGACAACTCAAACGTAAAATGAGGCATGTTGAGCATGTTTATAATCTGATCCTTCATCTTCAACATAACAGCATCAGATTCCCATCAGCAGCAGGAAACAATCGGGAAATCGACTGAATCTATTTAGAAGAAAGACAAGCTGCTCACACCAAATATTGATGACTTTATTGAAGCTTTTTTCTTATTAAAACAACTTTTGTCTCATAATTTTTCTTTTTTTTTCAGGTAATATTGAGCTTTGAATCTTCTGATGACTTTATTCATGAAATTTAAAAAAATCTGTTAGTCTGTCCCTAATAGTCAATTTTTTAATTGTATGGAGCTTGCGCTGCCTTTTGTGAGTAAAGCTGGACCAGCCAGGTTGAAAAGCGCACTAGAGCTCCCCCTGGTGGATATTTTGTTATGTTGTTTGGCGACGCTACACGAAGCAAAATAGATCCAAGATGGTGGAACGCAACACCGAACAGTTCATAGAATTCAGCTGATTGTTATCTTCACACTTTGTGTTTCGGACAAGATTTGTTCGTAAGTATTGTTTGATTGTGAAGATAATAACTCTTTGTTTTACGTAACTGTGGTGTAAATAATTGTACGCTGGAGTCATTTAGGAAAATGTTTTTTATGTTAGCTCGCAGCAAGAATGGCTAATTTGCTATGTTCGTTAGCTAATACTAAGTCTTGTATGTTTCAGTTTACGATGGCTAAAGTGATGGCAGTGGTCAGAGGCCACTCTTCAATAAACCAGTAAAAAAGAAAGAAGTTTGGTTATTGGAGCGTCGTTATCTGGCTGTCTAGCTGGTGAAAAGTCGAAAACTCAGGGCGAGGACAGCACAGCACACTAACCCTAACCCCAGCACAGAGGACAGCCCTAACCCCACCCCTAACCCAGACCTCTACTCAAAGCAATGGAAGCAAGTACAGTGTCTGGAGGTGCAAAGCTTCCTGCTGGTGCACATAGCGCATCCATCTTTTGGGTGAGGAGCATTGCTGGAGTGAGAAGGTTTGGTTTGTCTGGATCTGTTGAAATTGGTACAAGTGGTCTTGCATTCATTATTGCCATTACTTCTGCCATGAATGTACTTAACACTTCATGTGTGAGTTGGATGTGTCCGGCTTTCAAAAGAATACCGTCGAGGATGCGCCTTGCAACTCCAATGAGTCGCTCCCACGATCCACCCATATGTGAGGAGTGGGGAGAGTTGAAGAGCCATGTGCATCCTCTCTCCAGCAGGTAAGAGTTCAGCTCTGTGTCCTTTTGATCAATTTGCAGTTCAGTGCATGCTCCGATAAAATTTGTCCCTCTGTCAGAACGGAGTATTTGAGCAGGTCCACGGATGCAGAAGAATCTTCTTAGTGCGTTAATGAAACTCGATGTTGACATTGATTCAATGAGCTCAATGTGCACGGCTCTTGTGGACATGCAGGTGAAAAGTACAGCCCAGCTTTTGCTGTCTGCACTTCCTCCTCTGGTGCGACGTGTGGCGACTGTCCAGGGGCCAAAGACATCCAGTCCCACACTAGTGAATGGTGGCATGGTTGACAGTCTGTCAGTGGGTAAATCTGCCATCTTTTGAGTCTGCATTTGTCCTCTAAGTTTCCGACAAAGGACACATTTGTGAATGATGGAAGAAATAAGTCGTTTACTGCCAATAATCCAAAATCCGGCAGCTCTGAGTGCTCCTTCGGTTATGTGACGTCCCTGATGCGCTACTTTCTCATGATGGCTAAAGGGATGGCAGTGGTCAGAGGCCACGCTTCAATAAACAAGTAAAAAAGAAAGAAGTTTGGTTATTGGAGCGTCGTTATCTGGCTGTCTAGCTGGTGAAAAGTCGAAAACTCAGGGCGAGGACAGCACAGAGCTTAATTGGGGTCATAATGTTTAGTAAAAAAAAAAAAAAAGTGAAATAAGAAAAAAAGCTTTTTAAATTGAAAAGAAAAAACATTTGAAACAGAAAAGTTCCAAACTACGTTTAATATTCAATGTCTTAATTAAAAACAAACCTCTGATGGAAGAGTCTGTGGAAGATCCAGTGTGAAAACCTCTGCAGCCACTGAGGAGTGAACGGTGCGACTACCTGGGAAGGAAACGCACCTGTCTGAACCTCAACAGCGCCACTCAGCGGTGGTTTGAAGGAATGACAGAATAAAAACACTTACCTTTGTGACATAACTGAGCAGAGTGTTAAAGGGGTTGTGCTGCTGGCCGGAGTATTTACAAACTAGGAACATACAGGTTAGCACTACCGCGACGTAGATCCCAAACAAGGTGAGGAAGTCCATGTTTCACCTGGCAGAGGCGTACAGGCGTGTTAAACCTGTCCTCCCTGCCTCGGGTACGCTTTGTTACTGTTAGCTCGGTCTATTCAGTTCTCATGTAAACAGGTAGAACACCAAAACTACAACATGAAGATCCGGTTCTCTGAAAGTCCCAGATAAATAACTTACGCTAGCATGCTAACCCTAATCACAGCAGCCCCGCTGCTAGCTTGCTAACCACAAACACAGCGGCTCCGCTGCTAGCTTGCTAACCCTAATCACAGCGGCCCCGCTGCTAGCATGCTAACCCTAATCACAGCGGCCCCGCTGCTAGCATGCTAACCCTACCCTACGGCCCACTCCGAAGAGCCAGATGTTGCTTCCTCTTGTCCGCTCTTCAGCTCTTCAGCTCTTCTCTCACCTCAATATAACTGGCCGGGTTTACCTGCTGACCGCCAGCTTCACCTGTCTCCCACCTTCTGTATCCGTGAATGATGTTACTTCCGTAGCCTGACGCTAACATGATCACGTGTCTTTTGATGAGCTTTGCCGGGTCAAAATGGATATAACTCCAGTAAAAGTATCTATTTCAATATAGTTTTACTCGATTGGATTAAAGATTTTAAATTACGGGATCAGACAGATAAAAATATTAAGGAGTTTATTTTAAAGCGTAAATATAATAAGAAAAGTCAAATAAATAAACATAATACCAAATTCAGGCAGAAGAAACACTTTTCCACTAATTATGAGCCTCCCTGTAAGGCTTACAGGGAGGCACTTTTTGCATTAAAAACGTTCTGTTTTCATAATAAAAATATAAAATAAAGTAGAAGAAATTACACTGTATTCTCGGCCCAGTTATTCTTCTCTTCATGGATATTTTATGGTCCCCAACCATAATTCAAGAATAAATTAGGACAAAAATACAACTTTAAATCTATTTACAAAAATGTTAGATGCAACATAAAGTGATATTTTTTTCCAAGGTTTTCATCTGTTGTCATGGTAACTATGACCACATCTACTCATGTACATATATTAAGAGTTAGACCTTAGTTCAGGGGTGCTCAAGTCCAGCCCTCAGAGTTACCATCCCGCAACTTTCAGATGCATCCCTGCTCCAGCACACCTGAATCAAATGATTGGCTCGTTAGCAGGCCTGTTCAGAGCTGATCCTGATCTGTTGATCTAAAAGTTGCAGGACTGTAGCTCTCCAGGACTGGACTTGAGCTCTCCTGCCTTAGTTCATCCAAATCTGCTTTTAACTGCTTTATTAAAACTTGACTGAATACAGGAAGTGTTTTCAAATGAAGGCTGACCCAGCAGACAAATGATTTTTTAGTTTTCTTTAAGCTAAAATAATAAACAACTGGATGCCTCTCATTTAACAAGGAAAACATTTGAATCTACAATCCTGTTCCTACAAAAAAAATCTGATTATTTGTTTAATTAAAATAGTTCATAGTTTATTGTTATGTAGGTAAAAAAAAAAATATTACAACATATTTAGTGAGTTTAGTTTTTTTAAAATGATATTTTTTGGCCTGCGAGAATGTTTGAGCTGATGATTTTGGCCAACATTACAAATAGTCTGGACTCGCCTGACGTTCAGAATAAAACACCTGCAGGTAAAACACCTGTCCCTCTGCAGGTATCTGAACCTTTCCTCCCGTCCAGGCCCGCTCCCCGCGCCTCGATGCATGATGGGATACCTGCTGGGTCTGGTTGCGGACGTGGCCGGCGTGCAGCTCAGGTTTCGTCCCTCTGGTCTGGCAGGACCACATCACTGCGGAGCGGTGAGCTCACCTGTGGCTGCGCTATAAAAAGGTTCTGGTTGTGTCCAGGTTAGACTGGAGGGAAACTTCCTGTCCTGGTGATTTTTCCATCTAAATCCTGCGATTGTTTTTACAGTTTGGCAGCTAAAGCGGTAAATGTTTCTGTCTGGATCAGTTTGTTCTGCTGGCTTTGTTTAATTATTCAGGTCTAACGTAATGCCTGTTTACAGTGTCCTCTCTGCCTCTAATAACTTTACAACACTCTTGATCTGTAAGGATTGTTTGACATGATTTACTTAATATGATGTCTTGCAATAATATTAAGTTATGTTTAATATAAAAATGTCTTTTCCATGATCAGTTTAATGTGAACTCCAGCTTCTCCTCCTGGTTAACATTTAAATATCTAACATTTCCAACACGTTTAGTAAAATATCACAAACAAACTGGAACGCCACTTATATTGAATCACATCTTATAATCAGTTACTCAGAGCTGAAATGGTCTTTTCATGAAATATCTTTTCACTCTTTCCTGGGTAGTTTTCTGGATGGCTACTTTGATTTTACTTCAGTAAAATCTTAGAAATGTATTGAAAGATGATAAGAAACAAGTATTTCCATTCCTTTTTTAAATGAAACATAAATATTCATCAGGAGTAAACGATGAATCTGCAGCTCAAAACTCATCAACGTGAGAAAAGCTGAGCATCAGGGCGGTGAATGGATGATATGGAGATTATTATTGATTAATGTTTGGGTAGCAAAATGTGCTAAATAAATGTCTTTTTCCAGAATGTGAAGCTAAAACTGACCTAGAGGAGTTTTGGTAGAACAGATTTACAGATGAAGTTTTTTATTTTAAATGCTAAATGTTTGTATATTTTGTTAGTTTTGTTTTGACTTTTGCTCAGATTGTGTTGTTTTTTCACTAAATGGTTTTTCTAGAGTCTTTATTCTCAGTTAATGATGAATCGATTACTAAACTAGTTGATGATTATTTCAATAATTGTGATTGATCCGATGAATGGTCTCAGACTTAATGAGTTATTGTCGTCCATCTTGGCTGATAAAACACTTCCAGTATCAGGACTGAGGCCGTTTAGAGGGGTGTTCCTGTATTGATGATGGGGGTTGGAGGAGGACTAATGGTCCATCTGATAATCCTAATCCTGCGGGCAGAAGGATTAAGTTGCCCCCAGTCCTGCACAGACCCGCAGACTTCCAGGCGGGCGGATGCTCCAGTTAGCGTCCGTCAGGCTTCGTCAGCGCGGCGCAGAGTGATTCTGGGCCAGCAGCGGTCCCTGGGAGAGCCTCCTGGCCCAGAGAGGAGGAGGAGAAGACACGGCGGTGTATTTATAGCTAAATGAGGCCTCACAACGGCCTTTTTTGGACAGAATTATTAAGGAAGTGAGGTGCGCGGTGCAGGCGTCCCAGTTTTCTGATTACCAGTGTGCAAGCTGGCTAGCCTGAGGATGAATCAGGGACTAACTCCCTGACACACTCACAGAGAGACTCACTGCACACTCAGCCTCCGCTCATGACGAAGCGGCTGCGCTCTTAGGGTGGAGGAGCATCTCCAGCCGCTGACCTGCTCTGCCTGACTCCGGCCTCCTGGGACGTTTTACAGCTGGACTGACTGACTGACCGGCAGGATGAAGAAGTTCCTGCAGAATAAAAAGGGCAGATACTCGTTCCGGCAAAGCAAAGGTGGCCCTCGGTGTCCATCTAAAGATTTCTGTAAGCTTTTACTCTCAGTTCTTACACTTTGGAGGAATTATTCGCAGCTTAATGTCAAGTTTAAAATTGTTTCTGAGGCTGTTGCTTTTGAGTAATTTGTTTTCAGGTTTTAGTCTTAAGAAGCTTAAAGTTTGACTTTGATAATTACGTCCAACAGAACTGAGCTGCTCCACTTTCCTTTGCTCCATAATTACCATTTAATGGAAATGTGCTCATTTCTGCACAAACGTTTGTCTTTCAAGCTAATTAAGGTCACAGTCTGTGTCACGCCTCCGTGTGATTGGCTGCCGTGGCTTTTAGAAGCGGGTCGAGTTCGGTTGGGCTCAGGGTGAAGGCTTCTGTAGCTCTCAGTTCAGCCGCAGGCTCAGCGCAGGAGCAGGAGATTAACTCAGATTAACTCAGATTAGACACTTTGGAGGTAAATCAATGGAGCTGGAGGTTTGGGCTGCGGTGGGTAAGTGGAGGATCTGATGGTGGGAAGAGTTGAGATGCTTTCATCATCATCTTCATCCTCTCACCGTCCAGTCCTCAGCATGCCGGCGTCCAACCAGGGCTGGCCCGAGGACTTCGGCTTCCAGCTGGGCGGAAGTGGACCCAGCTACATCCTGTGGGTGGAGGAGGGCAGCAGCGCCCACCTGGCCGGGCTTCAGGCGGGGGACCAGGTCCTGGAGATCGAGGGCCACAACGTGTCCACTCTGGCCCCGCAGGCCGTCATCGCCATCGCACAGACGCAGAAGAACATCCCGCCCAGCATCGGCGTGGTGTCCCGCATCCAGCAGGTCCAGTTCAGCTCTCCGCCTCCCTGAGCCTGCTGCTCATGTATCCATCTGCTCATGTATCCATCTGTTCATGTATCCATCTGTTCATGTATCCATCTGCTCATGTATTCATCTGCTCATGTATCCATCTGCTCATGTATTCCAAGGTGCGGTTCAGGTATAATGAGAATTTAATTATCCATCCTGAAGTTTCATTAAAAACCAGTAAGAAGTTTAGCAACCTTCTTACTGGTTGTTGTTACTGGTTACTGAACCAGTAACAAGGTTTGTTTGTTTACTTTATATTTGTGCTTTAGTCAGATGAACAGTAAATACTTATTGCAAATAACATTTAAAGACCAGGGTAATCCATCCATCCATCCCATTGGGCTCAGGATGGTGCTGGTGCCTCTGCAGCTGTCAGCAGGCGAGAGGCGGGATGACCCGGGTCACCCGGGTCACCCGGGTCACCCGGGTCGCCGGTCCATCGTAGAGGCCAGGATAATCTAGATTTTAATTTGGCCGCAGTGTGACTTCCTGTGATGTTTTGTTTTGAAGCTAGCAGCAGGTTTCTATGGTTTCACCGTTGTTTCTGTGTATGGTCCAGATGGACATTGTTCCGGGTCCAGACAGTCGTTTTGGCTTCACCATCGTGGGAGACTGCCCCCTGCTGGTGGAGGACTGCTCACCTTGCTCCCCCGCCGGCCGGGCCGGGCTGCGGGCCGGCGACTTCGTCATGGAGGTGAACGGCATCCCCGTCAGGCACCACGAGATGGCCGCCGCGCTCATCAAGGCGTCGCAGGGCCGGACGCTGCGCCTGGGCGTGCTGAGCCTGGGGCCCCGGCACAAACGCAGCACCAGCCTGGAGGACGGCCCGGCGGGCGGCGAGTGGGCCCGGCTGGACCGCAAGCACAAGGCTCTGGAGTTCAACATGAAGGTACGGCAGGCAGACAGGAAGCGGCTCAGTCCAGACGCTAGGCCGGTCCTGTTCCAGCAGGAAGAGGAACCGCAGCACTTCCTGCTTCAGCATCCTCCATCAGAACCAGATCATCACTCTGGTTCTGTTCTCCATTAAAACACAGAGCTGGATAATGATACCACCTTTTTACAACAAAACTGTATCTTAGCACACTTAGAATTGGACAAAACTAATTACAATAACTTCTAATCAAATATTGGAGCTTGTTTTAAGTCAATAACTCCTTAATATTGATGAAAAAGTTCTGCTTCCAGTGGCAGTACTAGTTACCCTGCCTGAAACTCCACCTCCACATCTGAAGCTCCGCCCCTTTTCTGGAGCTTTAGCTCCTCCCTCAGTGCTTGTAGCTCCTCCTTAAATATGTCAAGCCCCGCCCCTCTCACGAAGCTCCGCCCACATCCCTGCAGGTGGAGCAGCTGCTGGGCGAAGCCCCGGAGGTGAAGGAGAAGCTGTTCTCGGTGCTGAAGCAGTACGCGGCGGAGAAGAAGGTGGAGTGGCTGGCCTCGGTGCTGCCGGAGGTCCTCACCACCGCAGAGCAGCGGCAGCTCCTCTCCAGCATCAGGTAGGGGTCGGAGCGGCCCCCCGCCTCCATCAGGACGGGCGGAGTGGAAAACACATTAGGCATCATGTCAATGGTTCCCAGTGTTCCCAGTCAGTCAGATCTGGAAGAATCAACATTAAGGTTTGGTTGAGTCTTCCTCCTGGTTAACACCTGGAACATTTAGGTGAAGTTTCAGTTTGTTTAAACGATGATCAGGAGCTTTAAAGGAACAAAGTGATCTAAGCTCAGAAACTCTGTGGAAACAGAGCAGTGAGTGGGCCGGAGTGGGCCGGAGTGGGCCGCCGCTGCAGAACAGTTATTTATATCCCAACCACCTGCTTCCTGCAGCCAGTAGGGGGCGCTGACAGCAGCAGGCTTTCATCCTGATTGGTTCCAGGAAAACACCAAACATGCATCTGTGGAACTGATGACGGCTCCTCTAAAGGGAGAGAAACTGCTGACAGCCCCCAGAGTCGCAGCCATTTAAAGGTACAGCGCGTATTTATTTCAGAGTCTGAGTCTGGAATATTGGTAGAAAATACTGAGAGGCTTCAAATCAATCTAGAAACAAGAGTTCATGTTTGACCTTATTATAAGTCAAAGCTGTAAATATACAAACCTCCCCAACACTCCCTGGCCCGGTTGACCCGTTGCTAGGTCCGGTCTGTTGCTAGGTGCCGTCGACCCGGTTAACCCATTGACCCAAAGATCTAGAAATTTCTGTTCAATTTCACTGATTTATTCTGGTCCTGGTCCTGGCTCTGGTTCTGGTCCTGGTCCTGGCCCTGGTCCTGGTCCTGGTCCTGGCTCTGGTCCTGGTCCAGGTCCTGGTCCTGGTCCTGGTCCTGGCCCTGGCCCTGGCCCTGGTCCTGGTCCTGGTCCTGGTCCTGGCCCTGGTCCTGGTCCTGGCCCTGGCCCTGGCCCTGGCCCTGGCCCTGGCCCTGGCCCTGGTCCTGGCCCTGGCCCTGGTCCTGGCCCTGGCCCTGGTCCTGGCCCTGGTCCTGGCCCTGGCCCTGGTCCTGGCCCTGGTCCTGGCCCTGGTTCTGGTTCGTTTCCAGACATTCCTGCCGAATTGTGAATTTCCCTTTAGGAGAAACTTCAACCTCAGATAATATTAAATGTAAAGTTCATATAAAATATCTGATTTATTAGACATTTAAAGGACATTTAAAGGATTCATTTCGGTATTAAAATATTTATATTTCATTTTCATTTAAACTGGTTTATGTAAATAAGAATCCTTTAAACTTCTTAGATTCTTATGTTTCTAACAGCAAAATGTTCTAAATATTCAGACTTTTATTGTGCAACTGTTGAATCATAAAATCACTTAGCAAATAAAATAAAAATGATATATAAAAAGTATTAAAATATAAGTTTAGTTTTATTTAACTCCAACACCAACAGAGCTGCAGCGATATTCTATAATCTCAGATTAGGATGTGACTGGATTTCCACATAAGGTTCAGGTTGGTTTGGAAATATTTGTTCCCTTAAAATCTAAAGTCGTCAGTTAAAACAACAACAGTGTTTTGTGTTTATTCAGATTCCCTGCAGCAGGCCTCCTGCTGTCGCTCAGCTCTCACTCTCACCTCAATGTGACTCCACAATAAAACTTCATCCTCTTTTCCTCCACTAACAGATGCAGTTAAAATCGGACGATGAGTCATTGCCTTTTTTGTGAAAAGTTATCAGCTGTTTGTTTAGGAAGAGGAAAGTCATGTTCATAACTCATCATCATCATCATCAGTTTTATATTGATATTATTTGTTATTGATTGATTTTATCAGCTGTTTTCCAGCCTGGAGTCGTTATGTAACATCTGACTGCAGTGAATTTAAGAAGAATCTGAACCAAATGAGGATTCTCTCTAATTTATACGGATATTTACACACAGGCTGCTGACGTCTGATGGGATGATGGTTAGCATGTTAGCATGTAGCAGAGAAGACACAGCAGGACCATCTGTCCATCTGTCTTCTATAAAGTTTCATCCCCGTGTTTTTCCTCCAGTCATCTCTCAGCTCTGTTGTCTGGCCGACGGATGCAGGGAGGCGAGATGCTGGCGGAAGTGGAGGAGAGAGAGAGAGAGAGGAATCCCACCTCGCTCGCTCACTCCCACACCTTTTCTGTCCCGCTGTATCGATGCGCCGCCGTTTCTCTCTGCAGCAGTTCTGATCAGCAGGCAGAGTTTCCTCCTCAGATCTGATCTCTGATATCATCTCTGATCAGTTTTCTGTTGGAGTTCCTCTTCTCTCCCTCTGGGAATCCATTTCTTCAGTTCTCTGGTTCAGACTTGAAGGGAATCCTGTTGAGTTAGTTCCAGCTGAACTCTGAGTTTCTGTCTCCAGCATGGACTGAACCGAACCTGAACTCTGAGGACAGTCTTCTAACGTGTCTCCGTCTTCCTCGCATGCCGCCATGTTTGCCAGAATCTTCGTCCCCAGGAAGCACCGGCAGCGTTTCGACGAGTCCGTCTCCCAGAACGTCATCAACCGGCTCTGCCGCTCCAAGAGCATCAGCGAGCCGCAGGGCCGCATGCGCCGCAGCCGCAGCGAGGACCAGTCCGACCGGCGCCACGGCTCCAAGCGGGCCAGCTCCGTGCCCAGGGACGGCGGAGAACCGGAGAGGGAGCGGGGCGCCAGGAAGGCCGGGGGCCCCGCTCACCCCCCTCTGGGGCCCAACCAGAGGTAGGCAGTAGAAATGTAAAGAAGACCAGGAACTCTGACATTGTTATGTTTAAGATGATATTTGATGCAAATTTTCAGATTTTAATGTTACCATAATTCCTTTGATCCATCATTTATTGTTTATCTGCATAAAAAGTATCAAAAATCAAATAGCAATCATTTTATTTAATTAAAATTATTTTTAAAGCCACAGCAGCCATCAGATGGTGTCGTGTGATACAGACACGTTTCAGTTATTCACAAATAATCTACAGAAATTATAGGAAAAATACAAACAACTTTTAAATTTACTTAGAGAAGAAGAAAACCCTAAAAGTCCAGCGTTAATATATTTTGTTGTTTTAAGTGAGAAATATAATATTTTCAGTTTTAACTGATTTCTAATGAACCATGTTCAGGTATGAGGTAGTTTACAATAATCCTGTTTAATGTTGGTTATTCATTATAACCAACATTGACTCCTGAATAAAACCATAAACAATGATTAACCAGCAGGTATTGATATTTGCAAACCAATAATCAATGGAACCTGCAGATTGATCAACTTTCATCCCTCTGAGATTTTTAACCTCAGCAGTTTGAAAACAGAGGAGAACTCACAGCTGATTAACACGCCGAGCTGCGGAGGGTTAGCGCTCACCGTAACGCTTCATGAAGGAGGGAGACGCCGACGCTGCTTATGATGTGGGCCGGCCGCAGATCATCACCTGCCTTTAAAGTGTTAATTCTTGGGAAACTGGGGTTTTGCTCTTTGGGTTTCCATAGTTCAGAGTGATGTCATCGCACTCAGAGCGGCCATCTTGGTAGGAAGCTTCTGTTTATCTGGACTTTGAATTCAGGTCAACTCTATGATGAAATATTAGAGTCAGGCTGAGTTTTATTATTTTAAATTAAACAATAAAGATGTAATATTAGGAGAAGTCCAATAAAAACTGAAACTGAGGATTGTTGAGCATCTTGTTAAATTATAATTTGGCCTCAGATTCATAGATGAAGGAAATCTTCCATCTTTAACACATCAGCATCAAATCATTACCATCAGCTGAACTTTGAAACGATTGAACAACGACTGAGTTTAGAAGAAACAGCCAGATGAGCTCAGCTGCTCTCATCAACTGAAGTTTTTCTCTTTCAAACATTTTCTGGTAAAATTACACATTTATTCTGCTAATATTCTAACTGTATTCTGTTAAATATGTCAGAGCAGCCTGGCTCTGACATTCCATCGTCTGATTCCCAGAAGGGACGATTGGAATAAAAACATTTTTGAAAATATTTTGTGTCATTTATTTTGTAGGAAAGAAAAATGATAAAATTTGAAGTGAAATAAATCAGGCTGCTCTCATCCTGCCTTACATAAGATGCTGCAGACTCCACAGTTTTCCTCTGCAGGTTGCCTTTTTAGGTTTCCCTCAGCTCAGAGACGCCCAGGCTGCGTTGCCTCCAGCCGTTTCCATGGCAACGGGCTGTGGGCATTCAGCAGGCCTCCGCCGCCTCCACCGCCGATGCTGACGAAGCCGACAGAAGCACCACCGTGATCGAAATGTCACGGCTGTTATCGGCGACAAAAATGTCACGATCTGGTTTTATTTTGGACCAGAACCGACCCGACAGAACCGCTGATGGGAGGGGGCAGAACCACAGAGAGAGAGGGAACAGAGCGTCATGCCTCCATTTGCTCTGACTCCCACTGACAGGAAGTGACACGCGAAAACAAAGAACAGGCTGGCGAACAGCAGCGGATCAGACCGGACCGGACCGGACCGGTCCGGACCGGTCTGATCGCCACATTCCAATCGCTGACGCCGCATCACAAGGTTCTGCTGAGGCTACATAATCACAAAATAAACAATCAATCATTTAATAATTGATCCCAATAATCTGGTAGATTAAAGGGGAACTTAAAGGCGTTTCTCAAACGGTGGTGCGAGGACCCACAGTGGTACCGTGGCTGCCTGTACCGCGGTCCTGAACGCCCAGCTGTTATTTAGATGGAAACTATGAACCAATCAGCTGCTGAGGAGCGTCAGCCGAAACGATGTTAGTGTCCAATCATCTTCATCACTAACTTCATAATAAAGAAACGTTAGAAATCGAGCCGGGAGTCAGACTAGACTAAACTAGAAACTAAACTAGAACCTAAACTAGAACCTAAACTAGAACCTAAACTAGAAACTAAACTAGACTCAACTAGAAACTAAACTAGACTCAACTAGAAACTAAACTAGAACCTAAACTAGAAACTAAACTAGACTCAACTAGAAACTAAACTAGAACCTAAACTAGANCTAAACTAGAAACTAAACTAGACTAAACTAAACTAGACTCAACTAGACTAAACTAGAAACTCAACTAGACTAAACTAAACTTGACTCAACTAGAAACTAAACTAGACTCAACTAGAAACTAAACTAGACTAAACTAAACTAGACTCAACTAGAAACTAAACTAGAACCTAAACTAGACTAAACTAAACTAGACTCAACTAGAAACTAAACTAGACTCAACTAGAAACTAAACTAGACTCAACTAGAAACTAAACTAGACTTAACTAGAAACTAGACTAAACTAGAAACTAAACTAGACTCAACTAGAAACTAGACTAAACTAGAAACTAAACTAGAAACTAAACTAAACTAAACTAGACTCAACTAGAAACTCAACTAGAAACTAGACTAAACTCAACTAGACTAAACTCAACTAGACTAAACTAGACTAAACTCAACTTGACTAGAAACTCAACTAGACTAAACTCAACTAGACTAAACTCAACTCGACTAGAAACTCAACTAGACTAAACTAGACTAAACTCAACTTGACTAGAAACTCAACTAGACTAAACTCAACTTGACTAGAAACTCAACTAGACTAAACTCAACTCGACTAGAAACTCAACTAGACTAAACTAGACTAAACTCAACTTGACTAGAAACTCAACTAGACTAAACTCAACTTGACTAGAAACTCAACTAGACTAAACTCAACTCGACTAGAAACTCAACTAGACTAAACTAGACTAAACTCAACTTGACTAGAAACTCAACTAGACTAAACTCAACTTGACTAGAAACTCAACTAGACTAAACCCGAGGACTTTTTGGAAAAGACGGTTTGTCATCTTAAATCCAAAAGGTTTATTTATTTTGTGTCATTTCTGATTGTCCTCCTTCAGTCTGTAAATCCAGGTAACGAATAATCTGTTACTGGATTAGTTGGTGATTACTCCAGTAAGGGGTTAATGGTTCCAGGCCCGGCTGCGAGCCGGTACCAGCGGCCCGGTTCTGCAGCCGGTTCGCTGGTACCAGCTGATGTCTCCGTCTTCAGGGTGATCCGAGTCTACAGAGGGAAGAAGAGCTTCGGCTTCACGCTGCGAGGCCACGCCCCCGTCTGCATCGACTCCGTCATCCCAGGTACCGCTTCCAGATCAGAACCCGGGTCGGATCAGATCGGGTCACAGGAAGTGAGTGTGTTTGACTCAGCCAATGAGAAGAGAGGAAACAGTCGGGTCGGGCGGCGCCGCAGCTCCCATCAGCTGCTGAACACAGTCAGCCACACATCTATTCTTGATACACTGAAGTTTTCCTGGTGAGGTCTTAAGTGCAGTTCCCATGACCCTGGAGTAACGACCTTTAACCTTTACTCTTTCAGGCCAGTTGTCACCATGGCTCCAGGCTACCTGCTATTAATTCGCTTCCTGCAGAGATGAAAGAAACACAAAGATCTCCCAGTCTTTAAAAGTCATATGAGAATAAGATATTTAAAATTCTAACACTATGCTAATTAGCCTTAGCATTGCTATTAAAGCTGAGCGTACAAGATTGTGATGGACTGCGCTAAGCCCCGCCCTCTGGCTCTGATTGGTTGTTCTTGGGAGAAGACAGAGGAGATCGATCTGTTCACAGATTATCTGTCTCATAGCAAAGTGTCCCAACATGGAGGCACTTTGAATAAATATGTAAAATCATTTCTTTTTCTGAAAGTTGCCTCCAGCATCACTTCGCCTGTGGAGGGAGGCGAACAAAACGAAGCGCTGAGTGGTGGAAAGCTGTCAGTCAGCTGTAATCTGAACACAAGGAGCAACACGGTGGTGGCAGCATCATGCTGGGAGCTGAATCAGGACAATCCTGGAGGGAAACCTGTGAGAGGCTGAAGAAGAGCTGAGACAATCAGCCTGACTTAATGGGTTAGAATGGCCTAGTCCAAGTCCAGACTTAACTACCCTTAAGAATCTGTGGCAGGACTTAAAAACAGAAGGATTTCAGTCTGTAGAGAGTCTGCAGCTTCTGCACAGTTCTGACTCAGCCAGTCTGAGTAGAGAAACATGCCACACTTTTCAGATTTTATCTGTTGAATTTCCCCTGCCTGGTCTGGCTGCACTTTGCGTTGGTCGGACTTTTAGTACTTTAGCTTGTTTTTCCTTTTTCTTTAGTATTTTCACTTGTTTTTGCCTAAGATATTTTAACATGAGACTGAAGTCGTTGATTTAATCCCATTAGATTAATAACGACCCTTTATATCAGTTCATAATAATCTGCTTTGGGTTTCTGAGATGAAAGCATCAGGTTGTTACTGAAGCTTCAGCGATGACGGCGCCCGGCCGCCCACCAGCCCGACGCCAGGCCTGCCGGTGAGCAATAGAGAGCAGAATTAGAGCCGCTGTCGACCCCCTGGGGTCACTGTGTCTCTGGACCCTCAGAGCCACATAAAGACGGCTCCAAAGACGGCCTTCTGTCAGCTGACGACCAGAGACCAACGTCTCAGCGTCAGAAACTCATCCAGGCGTTTATCGATTACTGCTTTCAGCTTCTAGGCACCACACATCTGGAACAAACTTCTGGAAAACAGCTGAAACACTGAGGCCCTTTAAATCCAGACTAACATCATGTTTAGTTGCTTTGGAACCGTAATAAACTGAATATTGATCAATATGTTTGATGATTTTGATCACTCATCAAAATGTTAATTTGTTCTCATATTAGTGCCTCAGTGAACTGCCTTGCTGCTGAGATGTGCTACAAGTAAACGATTGATTGATTGATTGATTGATTGATTGATTGATTGATTGATTGATTGATTGATTGATTGATTGATTGATTGATTGATTATTTCTGTCTTGTCCCTCTCAGACAGCCCTGCTGAGGAGTGTGGGCTGAAACCTGGTGACCGCATCCTGTTCCTGAACGGTCTGGACATGAGGTCGGTCCCTTCCAGACGAACTTTCAGAACCAGGTCCAGAGTACTGGACCTGGTTCTGCAGGTCCAGTACTCTGGACCTAATGAACTGCACATGGTTATTAGACAAACCGTTATCAGAAATAGAAATATTGCACACAGTGAGTGAAGTGAGCAGAATAATGTTTTATTTTAATTTTCCTGATGAACATTAAGAACATCAGGCTGATTACAATTCAGCAGCACATCTGGAAACTTCCATCTTCTAACCCCTTGACCCCGCTGGGGTCAGGAGGTGCTGCTGCTTCTCCAGCAACGTTCCAGGCGAGAGGCGGGGTCGCCTGGACAGGTCGCCAGGTCGCCTGGACAGGTCGCCAGGTCGCCTGGACAGGTCGCCAGGTCGCCTGGACAGGTCACCAGGTCACCTGGACAGGTCACCTGGACAGGTCGCCAGGTCGCCTGGACAGGTCGCCTGGACAGGTCGCCTGGACAGGTCACCTGGACAGGTTGCCTGGACAGGTCACCAGGTCACCTGGACAGGTCACCAGGTTGCCTGGACAGGTTGCCTGGACAGGTCACCTGGACAGGTCACCAGGTTGCCTGGACAGGTCGCCTGTCTGTCGCAGGGCAACACAGAGACAGACGGGACAAACAACCACACACACTCCTAGGAAGAATTAACCTGACAGTCTTGTTTCTGGACTCTGGAAGGAAACCAGAGAGAACCCAACATGCACAGGGAGAACATGCAGAAAGACCCTGGCCGGGAATCGAACCCAGGACCTTCTTGCTGCAACAGAGCTACCAACTGCACCACTGTGCAGCCGTATCTGGAAACTTATTAAATTCAAATTAAAAATCATTCAGATGTTCCTACAGATCTCAGGGAAGCCAGAATCTACAGATCAGTTTCTCTTAAAGTCATTTTTGGATGATTTTTTCCGGCTGCTCCCTGATGGTGTTTTCATCTATTTACTGAAATCTGCTTTGGAAATCCAGAGCAGAAATCAGAGGAAACATGAAGGTTTCACTGCTGCTGGTTGGAAAAACGCTGCAGTTACCCAGGAAGGAGGTTCGTCTCTCCGTTCTTCTAAACATAGAAATGCTAAACTTTAATTCTTCACTGACTTTACAGAAGCTGACAGCTTCGGATCAGAACCAGGCCAGTTTTCAGTGCTTGCTGTCAGCGTTGGCTGCAGCAGCCATTATGTAATATAGCTGTGCTGCTGCTGTTCCCACCTCACATAATCGGCCCCGTATGAAACTCAAAGCTTCATAAAACCTTCTGTTAAATCTGGGTTTGTTCTGCTGGCCGCCGACCGGCTCAGTCTGAACTCCAACAGAAACTCGTCCTGACTCATCCTGTCACCTGACAGCCGTGTGAGAGCTGTTGCCATGGCGACCTGGTCGTTTAGCTGCCGAACCAGGTGACGGCAGCAGCGTAGCACCTGCAGAGTCAACATATGGTGCAAAACAGCAGCAAAGATGTTCGCCGTAACCATGGAAACCGCTTCAGATCAGGAGGAAAACAGCTGAGCTGAATATGGTGATGATTTCATGTTTTCATAAGCAGATGGATCAAAACCAGCACTGGGCGCCATTAAAATGTTTCATCAGGATAATTCCAGTTAATCAAACTATGGACAAAATAATTCATATTTTTAATTCAAATTTTCTTTTATTCTGCTAAATGATTGAATAAATATCATCAGAGATGAGTTCATCTCAGAGTTTCTCTCATCGTTCATTCTTTAGAAATCTGGACTGTGGACGTTAGCATTAGCAACTACATGCTAGCAATCAGATGCTATTTTAAGCTAGCATAGCTTCTGATAGGCTAACTGCTGTTAGCACACTTTTCCATTGTCCAATCGGATCACTTAGAAACAGAAATGAACCGAGAGACTCGGCCTCCATTTTCTCTGGGTTCTGCTCAGAATAACCCGTTTATCTCTGGTTCTGTTCTTGGGCTTCATGTGGAACCGGGCCGAGGCCTGGAGCAGGTTTCTGTTTCTGGATGGTTTGTTACATCTCCTGTTTCAGGCCCTCCATCTTGTGCTCCTGCAGGAACTGCTCCCATGAGAAGGTGGTGTCCATGCTGCAGGGCAGCGGGGCGGTGCCCACCCTGCTGGTGGAGGACGGCCCATCAGACCTCTCCTCGGACCGGACCGACCCAGAAGAATCCCCCAGTCTGGCTCCCGCCATGGTTCCCCGCTCCAGGTCGGCACAGAAGCTCTTTAACCTCACAGATACTCAGAGGAAGCTTTAGGGTGGCCTCTGGTTAAAATAAGGAAGACATTTTACTGTTAATTATGATTTTTTAGAGTACAGTGAACCGTCGCTATATCACGGTTCACCTTTCACGTCTCGCTGCTTCACTGATTTGCATGGTGCTTTGTGTTC
>CAEFZX010021488.1:0-192270 GCA_903066825.1 Alfaro cultratus
CTTCCTTCCTTCCTTCCTTCCTTCCTTCCTTCCTCCCTCCCTCCCTCCCTCCCTCCCTCCCTCCCTCCCTCCCTCCCCCCCTCCCTCCCCCCTGCCTTCCTGTTTCTGGTTTTTGAACTTAAAATGCTCATAAATTATTTTCCATATATTTATAGTGAATTTTTGTATTTAAAATGGGTTTAAACAACTGAGGACTTTATGAAAATGTGACTTTAGAAAGTAAATGATTAAAATAAATTAAATAGAAACATTTTACCCTGTAAAATTGCTGAAGTCCCTCATTTACGTTTATTTTATTGAAAATATTTTATTATTACAAGCTATTGCAACTCCGATGGAAAAAATAAAAAAATCTGTTTAGATAATAAACCTCAGACTATACAGCTTTAATAAAACTTTTAAATCTTTTTGCACATCTTTACCAGTAAATAGTCAAATGGTCACGTGCATTTCTGGTGACAGACGTACTCAGATAGGGATCGTCGACGGGTTTAACCAGCCAATACTCTAAAGGGGAACATAACCGAACGGCTTCATGCACAGAAGAAGTTGTGTAATCATTGTGAGCATTAGAAGCAAACCTGCATTAAACTCCTGCGAGCGGCAACAGTCTGGTGCTCTGCAGCAGCTTCATGTGTTGCAACGCTCAGAGCATTGACCAAACAATCAGGGGAAACATCGTCGTTGTCACTCTGCGGCTGCGACAACTCAACCAGAATGAGCGCTGCACGTGTGTGTGTGTGTGTGTGTGTGTGTGTCTGGAGGAGGGACAAAAAGTCAGAGCAGCTTTATAACTGTTGCAGAGCACTACAGTGAAATGAGAGGAATAAAATGCAAGCAGCCGGCGTTAACCACTACGACACCTGCAGGGCTGCATGTGTGCTAAAATGTTACAGCGCACGTTGGGGGCAGGGAGGAACCCTCCGTGCTTTATGTGTATTCCTCCAAAATTTCTCACTCTGAAAGCTTCAAAGTTGGCTCTGTGGAACTGGTTCAACGTGGATGTGGATGGAAACAATTAGTGGATTAAATCCAGACTGTTTGTTTGCGATGCTTTAGGAGGAAGCATTTCTTTTATCCTTTACAAAATGACTAATTTTGATTTAATGTTTACCATTGCAAATACTTTAGCAGCTCAAACACACCCACACAGACGCGCTTTGCAGAGGGGGGGAAGGTCAGATCGCAAATGAGGAAGTGCTCAGTGACTCTGACCTTTGTGTGTTGCATGCACACACAGTCATACACACCTGGAAGTAAAGGAGAAACGGCAGTAGTGGCAGACAGGTGGGAAGATTGAGACACAAAGACGCGCACACCACGTCAGAGTTTTTTCATATCTGAACTTCTGTGAAGCACGATGGAGTAGCTGGTGGATCCACCAGTGAATGGATCTGCACAGGAAACTCCAGTGATGGAGCCGAAACCTTCTCTGCTCTCAGATTCGATGAGGTCTTGTTGTGGTCATTATTAAGAAACAAGAAGAAACGAGAGCGAGAAGAAGAAGAAGAAGAAAAAAGCTACGTCTCTATCTGCTGGAGGAATTCCGGCCTGTCAGCTATTTTTGTTCCTGCCTTGCTTTCACTATTTTGTGAAAGGAGACGTAAAAAGGAAGGAAGAGAGCGAACGACGCAGAAGGGGGAAGAGACAGACGTATACTGTGTGAACGTCCCGGCGAGTGACAGTTGTTTTCAGGAGCAGCTGAGAAGAGTAAGTGTTTACCTGCTTTTGTTTGGCGCTGGGTCGAGGTAGGAAGAGGTCAGACTCTGAGAGGTGCTGAGAGGAGGAACATTTATTAGTGTTTTGTAAATATGATGCAATAAAGTGAGAGATAGATGCGATAGTTCTGATGTTAGATGGAAAGACATTCATGTCAGTCGTCTGGTTAGTTCTCTTTCTTGCAGATGTGCAAGAAAGAGAGAACTCATCGTGTTATAGTGCAGAAGGAGAGAGGAAGTAGCTAAAAAGTTAATATTTACTCTTTTTTTGTGAGATTAAAGATCTAAAAGGAGAAAGAAAAGGCTTGTGCTTTTGAGTTTGCACGTGTTGCACAGGTACAAGTGACTCTTGTTCTCTCTCGTCCCAGAAAAAGTGAGGAGACAACATGGTTCGGTGAGTCAAAGCCTGTGCCGGACTCTGTAACGCTCCGTTAGTCATCTCTGGTCGTGTCTCTTTTGTGTTTGCTTGATGACAACTTCTCTGTTTCCATTCCTCCTTCTCTTGTCTTTCGCCAGACGTTCACCGACTCTGTTCTGTTCCTCTATCATGTGATTTCTCAAGCTTTGTGTGCGAAACAGTCTCTGCTTTAGACAAAAAGGAAGCTTTAAAGTTTAAAATCTGTTTGTGTATCCTCAAGATTCAAGTTCTTTGAATCTCTTGTTTCTGTGTAAAAAACTAATTTAAATTGTGTAATCTGTGCTTTAATGTTGCTGTTAAATTCAGAATAAAGCTGGGTTATTTCAGGGATCAATATCTCTTTAAAAAGAGAGCAAAACAGACAAACGGTAGCTGGTTAAAATGTTACCTGACCCAAATTTAAGTTGTGATTGTGGGTCATTCAAACCAGAATCACAGACACTTTAAATGAAGTTTTTGATTAAAACAACATATTTTTGTGCTGCATTTTGCATGTTTCTGAGCTCAGCTTTTGCGGCAAATTACTGGGTTACGGGTGTTAGATGTGAGATCTAACGAATTGCCATAACTTCATCTTTCATAGCATAATTCAATGAAGCTGCTGATGTAATTTGCATGCTGAAAATGTTTCATAATCAAAAGTATTTTTGATTCAGAGTTAGCAGAAAGAATAAAACATTTTCTCTACAATGAGGATGTTTCTATTAGAGTTGATGCTGAATGAAGAGCAAAATAGCAAAACACAAAATGTGATTATAATAACTTACGCTACTCAAAGCATTGGTTTTATTTATAGTTTTAGTTCAGGTTCAAAAAGCGACCAAGTCGTTCTTGTGGGTCTGTTATTTAATCTCTGTCTTGTAACAGCGCTGAGAGTCGTGGTTGTTTAAAGGTTCTTATCAGAGACAAATACTCTTTTATTTTATTATTATTATTATTTTTACTTTTTGTGTCTGCTTCACTGCATGTGATGCAGGTGGTTCCACAGAGACATCACTGGTGTGCAGGCCGAGGACATCCTGAAGTCTCGAGGCATCCATGGCAGCTTTCTGGCTCGACCCAGCAAGAAAAATGTCGGCGATTTCTCCCTTTCCGTCAGGTAATAACTGGACTTACTGAGCTCCGCCGCTCTCCTGTGGATCCTGACTTTACTCTAACAGCTGCTTTATTTACTTCCTAATTTCCTCTGTAGACTTAAAATGTCACTGCATACAATAAAGGTGGAGATATTTAATGAATGTGTGGACATCATGTGACAGAGAAAGGCTAAAAATAAAATTCTTCGCGCTACAGGTTGCTAAAAGGGGAAACTATTACTGATAAATCTGCTGACTACATATCAGACTTCGTGAAACCTTTGCCCTTTAGACTCAACTAGGTTTCACTGATTGTAAAATCATCCTCTGTTTCTAACAGGTGATTCGTTAATGCGCCTTTCGCTGCTTCAGACACATTTCACTGTAGAAAAGTTGTTGGAGGCGCCAGGAGTAAGCTGAGTCATTCAGTAACAACGTTGTTGATTTAATTATTTGAGGCTTTTTCTCATATTGAGATGAAATAAATGACCACATGCACACTTTGCCTTTTAAAGTGGAAAACCTGTCGGCAGGATGAATATTTAACCCCAATGATTTCTGCAGTTAGTTCCTAATGTAAGACTCGTGGGTGTCCAGATACTGTGATTCTCCTTTGTAGAATAATCACAGAAACAATTGAGCTCTTTCTCACTCCAGTTTTCACTCTTACACTAACATACATTTTCACCAGTTGGTATTGCAAATCAATACAATTGATAACCCTGACTGTAACTAGATGATAAATTGGAATTAACTGGATCTTAAAAATATAATTTGTAATAACATGGGGAAATGTATTTTTAAAAGTGAAATAATCTTCTAGTAGAACTATTGCTTTTTAATCAATATTAAGGAATTATTCACTTAAGGCAATCTCCTATATTTTGTGAAAATCTACTTGTAAGTTAGTTTTGTCTTATTTCAGGTGAACTAAGATATTTGCAGTATAAACTAATCAAATATTTGATAAAATTTTGTGTTTTTGCAATTTTGTGAAGTGTCTTGACAATCAGCTTTTACTATTTAAACATATTATTAATTCAGCTTTATCTGATGTGAAAAATACCAGATTAAACCCTGACCTTTTGTTTTTTGACTGGCTTTCTTTCTTCAGGGTGAGTGAACAGGTCACCCACATCCGCATCCAAAACACAGGAGACTACTACGACCTGTACGGAGGGGAAAAGTTCGCCACCCTGTCGGAGCTGGTGGAGTATTACACTGCAGAGAACGGCATCCTGCAGGACAAAGACGGGACGATCATCGAGCTCAAATATCCTGTGAACTGCTCCGACCCGACCACAGAAAGGTCTGACCTCCCTTAGTTTTTCATTTCCATATATATAGTCAGACAGAGTAAGCTTTCACAAGGCATGACTCTGTATGGGAATTGTCCATTCATGTATCTCATCTACGGACGCAGGAATCCGCCTTTTTCACTTCCAATACCAATATCGATATCTGAGGTTTATTATCAGTTGAAACCGATACAATACAGAAAAACATTGTTGAATTGCTGAATTACATTTTTATTTGATAACTCTGCACCAGTACAGCACACTGAAACACACCAGTAGCTTTACTAGCTTGGTCAAACATGGAGAAAAAATAATAATTAGTCAGTTCATTTAGCAGTAAAACTTCCAAAGTAAAATAAATAATAAGGAAACTGACAAAAACAAAATGTTCTAAATATTGACTAGCTTGGTCAAAAGTGTAAAAAACCAACTGCAATAAATCTTTAAAATGGTTCAGAAAGTGAAATTATAAATTCTAAATACAGTGTAAAATAAACAACAAACATAATGTCGCTCAGAGGACAAAGTATAGCTAAACTGACTTAAAACATTTCCTTTTTTAAACACAGATTTAAATTTACTGAATTACAATTTTTTTGATAACTGCACAACTTTCAAAGGTTTTTTTTGATAACTGTGAATAGATCTGCCGTTATGGATGTCATCGATATCCGATCTAGATTATTTTTCAATATCGGGACCGATACAGATATTAATATCGAATTAGTGCATCTCTGATCTCATCTTCCGCTTGAACATATTTGATAAGTTTGGTCATAAATAAAGCATGTCCTAACGGTTCTGAACTTTTGTAGTGTGTTTTTCAGCACAGCTGGCTTCATATGTCGCACTTTTTTCCAAAACAACAATACGTTTCTGTGCAAAACGTTTAATATTTTTTATTCAAAGCAGTCGAACGTTGTTGTTAGAGGATTTTTAGGAGCTGAAATGGGGCTAAGAATGTAAATGTTGTGGTTGCGGTTCAGTAAAATTGATCCGTTGGTGTTCGTGATGTCCAGCGCCTGCAGCAGGAATCAGTGTTTGTCTCCACCTTCACTTTCAGGTTAGCTGAGACGACATTTGGTTAGGTGGTTGGGCTAAAAATAGTCCGCTGTGACCAGCTACATTTCCTCCAGCAGCCGTTATGTTGCAAGGACAAAAAGCGTCATTTGTCTGTTTCTTTAATATTCATTCAGTCTTTTCCTCCGGGGGATAAGCTCTCATTTAAGGAAATTTGACGTGTTGCAGCATCTTCGTTGATCACAGTGTGAGTCAGTAATAATACACCCACCTTTAAGAGCTGCAGCACATTTATTCCTACATTGTTCTGTTTTCTGGATTAGAAGAAACAAGAAATAATAGGCAACATAATTCAGCTAAAACAGTCCTGTCATGGTAACAAGTTTAGCTGGACGATAAATTGACCCAGAAGTTATTGCGATAAGTGATAATGTTGTTGTTTTGAGACATTTTTTAAGGTCTGCATAATAATACAGCAAGAACACATTCTCAAAGATCAATAAAATTGAAATTCTAATCAACATTTAACACTGGAACTGGAAGATGTTTTAAATAAATAAACAAAACAAAATAGTCATTCAGAAAAAGGGATAATTGAGTCCAAGGCACCAAACTGAAGACTTTTTATCAACCAGGTTTTAGTAAAAAAAGAGAAAAATGACAAATCATGCAAGTGGAAATTATTGAGTTCATTTTGATTTATCAATGCGATTAATTGATTTTTTGCAACAGTTGCAACTCAATAAATTTGAATGTTATCAAAAAATAGATTATTTCCTAAACTCAATTCAAAATTGAACACAGATTTATTTATTAAAAGTTTTTTTATCTGTTAATGAATTAAAAAAATCCAATTTACTGAAAATTTTAAAATAAAAATAAAAAATTTTATTTGAAATTTTGGCATGAATTACTGCATCAGTGCAGCTGAGGACCTTCAGCCCAGGTTTCTTTAATAATCTGGATTATTGTTCTGGTTCCTCTCATTTCTCTCTTGGCTCATAGATTATCTATGAGCCGGAGTCTCAGACCCGACCTGGGGTCGAGGTCGGGTCAGGTTCTGGTACCTTTGGCGGCGTGGGCAGGTCCTGAGGGAAATGAAATCAGAGCTCCATAAAACCTTTTAGCAGAAGGAAGTAAAAGTGCCCTGAAATTTCCTGGTAGACGTAGACATTCTGTGAACCTCAGAAACCACACTGGACCAGAACCAGCAGATGACATGGCAACCCAAATCATCTCTGACTGTGAAAACTTAAATTCCAGAAACATTTGCCTCTCCTCTTCACTTCCAGACATGAAATTCAAACTAAAGTTTCATCTGAAAGCAGGACTTTGGACCTCTGAGTAGCAGTCCAGTTATTTTTCTCTGCAGCCCAGATAAAATGTTCCTGATGTCTTTAGTAATGTAACGTAGCTCATCTTCTTGAAACATCCATTGTAATCCTCCATGCACTTTTTTCTACCTCATTTTTTCCTTCCACTAACTTTCCCAAAATTGGCGAGAACATCAGAACATTTTTTTATTGTTCTGATGTCATTTTCTAACTACATTTTCATGAACTCTAAACCACAATCATCAAATACACACTTGAAATCTCACTGTGTGTGTGACATATTTATCTATATATGACTTTATTATAACAGAATTACGTAAATAAATTTATTTTCAATGATATTCTAATTTATAAAGATGTACTTATATTTCAAAAAGTTTTATCTGTTTTTTCACTCCAGTGAAATAGATGGAAAAGATTTGATCTGAGATGTTTAAATTAGATCTGAATGTATTTTTTCATGCTGTCCTACAGCAGGAATAACTTTTTTAAGATCGTCAGAATTATGTATTATCTTTTAAATTCTAAAACAAATAAAAAAATGTAATCTTGGGTGTTTATTCCTCCAAAATATCTATATTTGCTCAATATCTTGTTTTTCTACCTTCAGTTTGACACGATTTAGTTATATTTTTGTTCAGGATTTTAAAAAGGATTTTCAGTAAGAACTTGGGTTAGATCTATGTAGATCCACTTTTTCATATTTTCCTGCATTTCTGCTAACTTTAATGACACTTTTAAGGTTTCTACTAAAAGACAAAAACCTCAGGATTAATAAAATGCATCCATCTAAAATCTAAATATCGACAGCTACATCTGGATTCATTTTGTCAATCGGAAACTTGATTTCGTGACCCGTTGAGGAAACGTGTCTGTCGGTTCTTGCGTTTTTGGGAAATGTGATTGTCTTTGTCACGTCTTTGTTTGAGTTTAACCAAACCCTGTGGTGATGGCAAAAAGGGAAAAAAAACTGTTATAAATCTGAGTTTTAATTTTTGGGTTCCAGTTTTAGTTCCTTTGTGAATCTTTGTCACTGATGGTGAAATATTGGTCTTAAGTGACAATAAACAAAATACATTTTTGAGTCAGAACTGGTTAGAGCAGCTCAAGGAAATGCAAATGAAGAAACTAAGTGCATCTAATTTGTTCAAGAAAGCAGGAATCTTTCTGTTTTTAGGTTAAATTTCAACTAAAACATTGTTCTGCTCTAGTTATTTCAGAATAACAATATTAATGTCTAACAGGTGAAATTCTTTACTATTTTTTATTGATAAATTGAATTAATTGTATTTTATCTACCTTTTTATACATGTTGCAAACAATTAATCTACAGAACAATGGAAATTATGAGCAAAGGAAATTACAATGAGACAGAAATTATTTCTTCGTTTGCTTACCGCCCACAGGCTTTATTTGTTTTTTATTTTAAGTATTACCATAGTTATTACCAGTGACAGGAAATATCATCATCCCAACAATAAAAGTTGCAACAAATTGTCTTTAAAATATTGCTGTTACTAAAGTATGTTGTGCAAAATTTATCTCAGTTCACTTTTTTAAGTGCTAAGGCCAGTTTTCCTAGGAAGCTATTTTCTGAAATTTTCTTTAGCTTGCAGTTTTATATTTAAATTGAACAAAGCAAATTGTGAAAACATATATTTTTTTGTAAATATACACTAACATCTTTCTTTGGATGATTTGGTTAAATAATTCTTAAATTGTACTTTAAGCGTTTAGTTTATTCAGTCTGTATTTAGTTTACATGGCAGATTAAAGGTAAAATCCTTGATAAAATCGTCATTATTGAAAAGGACTGTGACTGAGCTGTGAAAATATATGCATTTCTTTTCACTTTAACAGGAGATTTCACAAGGATTTGAGTAGCCAAATAAAGCAATAATATTTGAATTTAACTTTCTATAACATATTCAGGTTATGTGTTGTTGTGCTCTTGAATTAATTTACCAGTGTCTGCAAAACTGTACATTAAAAAGTCTTAAATTATTGTTTTTTTTTTATTTCAGGGCATTTATGACCCTAAAGTTTCCATTCGAAGTCCTTGGTGGCGTCCTAAATTTGCACATTTGTTTATTCTTTGCTATTTCTTAAATACTTTAGTTCTTAGTGATGAAATAATGTGTTATAACTCTTTGACAAAACTACAGTAGGAATTTAAAGCTAGATGTTTATTTTCAACCAACTAATTTGTCTTGAAAATAGAGCATTTTTATCAAGGTTTGGCATAAAAACAAGAATTTCAGTAGTTGACTCAAACCCATCTGTAACAACCGAGATGTTTGAAAATGTTGACACGTCTTAAGCTGAACTGAAACAGGGTTATACAAGAATAAAGTAGTTACCTTTATTCAGTTGTTTCATTATCGGAAAAACTCTCATTAGCGCCTGTTGCTAAATATAGTCTCTAGATGATAAAGATAATACACGTCTACATTCACGCTAGACAATTCTTCCTGTTGCAGTGGCGTCTTATTGAAACGCTCTGCAACCTTAATTTAACTAGGAGAAAACTCCCTGAGGTAATAAATCTTTTTTAGAAGAGTTAATTTTAATGCATTTTAGCTAAAATTTGCACCAGTGTTTGCGTTTTTTACGCAGCATTCACATAAATCGATGATGACATTGCATCTGGAGGTGGAGGTTTTCCATCCAGCTGGAAACACTGAGCTGCTCTGATGAAACATGCTGTTGTCCAGCTTAGTCCGAGTGAAGGACACTACAGTAGTTTCAGCTGCATTTTGTGAGAATCAACTTCGAGCTGGAAGCTGTGCACTCTAACCGCCCCACCCCTCCTCATCCTTCTCTCTCTCTTTCTGACAGTTGTCTAACTTCCCTTTTGTTTCTGCGGTTGGAAACTTTAAGTTTTGACACTTTTGAAAGCAATGGCCAGACCCTGCTTGCTTGCCTTCCTCTATTGCACACCCCATCATGCTCTTGCTTACTCGCTATCTTCCTCATCTAATGCAAACTCTCTATTGTTTCAAAAAAGTGTGCCTGCGTGCATCTCCTCATGTTACCTTGCAGTGCGCTTGTCCTGGCGTAATTTCCCAGAAAAAGATGTGAACTCATTAAGAAAGATTTGACTTTGGTCACTAATATAAGAGGTCTGCATCAGTCTAGTTTGTAACTTCTGCAAAACTGCATGAGAAGACTTTTTTTTTTGGAGCTTTGCATGCGGTTCTTGAATCTTATTTCATCTGGAAGAATTTTCCAAGCAGAAAAAGCAAAAAGAGAAACTTGAAGCTTGCACAGAATTAAGAAAAGCAGAAAATGAGAAGCAGCTTAATTTACTGCAGAAGGTAGGTAAAGGGAGGGGCATTAGTGGATGTAACATATCGAAAGGGGGCAGGCTAAAAATACTCTGTCCTGTTCAGCCACGAAATCTGTCATCAGAAATTTTCCAACCGCAATGCAGGAAGTTTAGAAAAAGAAATCGAGAACTGTGCCTAAAATTAAGTCAGACTCAAGCTGCATTTGTACATTCATGGACTTAAAAATACACAGCACAGTTATGGACAAAAATATATACAACCTGGTTATAGCAGCTGCACATGCTGTTTTAATTCAGATGCTCCTTTTTCTTAATTGAGTTTATAAGTGCTTCAGATTTACAGTGTTGTATTCATTTTATAATGCAGTGATCCACTTCACTGCAGAGCCCTGAACGCACCAATGGCTGACCTTAGCACAAGAGTCACAATCTCTACTTTTTCTCACCTGTGAGTCTGTGGGAGGCAACTTGTTGGTTTCTCATACAGAAAATCTAAAAATAATAATAAAAAAACAACCTTCCTCACAGAAAGTTTGCAGTATAAAAGTACATGCAGGAGTCAGATCGTGCATTTCACTAATATGTCCAGTCTACAGCCTCACCCTGTCACACAAATTTAGTATTCATCTTGCATAACCTCTCAGGAAACTAAAAATGTAATGTAATTTCACTGTTGAGCATGTGGGAATGTTATTTATACAACCGACTTTGTGAAACAAAGAATGTGGTTTACCGTGCCTACAAAAGAAACACAGATGAAATGCCCTGCCCTCAAAAGCTAAATTTAAAAGTAAGTACACCCTCGATCAGTTCCAGGGTGTTCCTGGATGATTTAACCTTTGCCAGGTTCTAAATTTATTTACATCTGACCTCTAGCACACAAAACAACATGCTGTGCATTGTGAAAGCTAAGATGAAGCTAAATTAAAGCACATCCCAATGCAAAACATGTGCAAAAATACTTAAATCCTCAAATTTACATTCTTACATTTTGTCTTTACCATTTTTTTATTTGTACTGAGTGTCTAAAATAAGCAAAACAGATGGTAAAGTAAAAAGAAAGAGACACTTTAGGTACCTCATTAGTATCAGTTCACAACTTTCTTTATTGCTGTAAAGTCATTTCAATTTTATTATTCATTTATTAAATTCATTTAATATTGTAAAAAAACGGTGAACAGATTTTTATCAGTTTGCATGAAACCTACTTGACATTTATTTTGAGGTAAAACAAACTTGCCTAACCTAAAAATAATTGTATTTCTTTTAAACACTGAACAAGAACATCAACGCTTGGGTAAAGTGAGCTCATCCTGCATAAAAGTTCACAAAGAGCTAAAGAAGCGGGGAAATGAAAATAGATGTTCCTTCACATAAGCATAGAACATCACTGAGCAGAAGTTCCCCATGCAGCAGCTGTAAGTTTGGACCTGAGCAAAGAATATACACTCAGACACCATGTCAGGTTCCAGATGGTGTCAGTAAGTTTCTGTTAGTGTGAACTTGTGGTGCAGCAGAGGAAATAAAACTGTTCTGAGAAATTTCACACTGGTGCAAAAAATTGTATTTAGCCGTGCAAGATTTCAGGTCACATTTTGATTAATGATTGTTCTTCATTGATTTCCTCTGAAGGTCGAAGAGGCATAAATGAACTACAGCCTCGGCAGTGTTGTGTCATTAAAACTATTTTAATATTATAGGACACCTCGGCAGAAAATTATTAAAAATACACATTTCTTTCTCCAGAACGGGAAAGAAAAAGAACCCGGTGTTGTATGAAATAAATGCTCTTTATGCGGTTCTGTTTTGAAATATCAACATTGGGTAACTTCTTTAAGTTTCGTTTTATTAACATTTATTCAGCCAAGGTTCTGCATGGCGGAGTAGCTTTCGCATGTTATGAAAAATTTAGCCGTTTATGTTATGGGGACGGTTGGTCCTGTTAATACAAGAGAAAACTCCGGTTTTTAAGAAAACAGCAGCTTATCAATTAATGGTTAAGCTTTAGATTAACTCATTAATCGATACCTCTATACCCACCCCCGTCTTTATAAAGCTTTAGATCCTGAAGGGAGTTGTTTTAATAAAGTTGTTACCATGGATACTGGGAGGGCAATCACAAAAGTAATGTCCTAAAACTCACTTCCTCATGCGCTTATTGGTCATTTTGTCCTTGTGGAAGTTTGTGATTGGTTTCTAACTTTTGAAATTTTGTTAGAGTTAAACTTTCTTTGTTAACATGCTGACTTTTTTAGATGATTAATTTTGAAGCCGCAAGCCAGTGAGATTCACGGGTGTTTTCTCATGTTGGACAGAGCTGCTGCAGCCTTTGTCTTCTCAGGATGAGGCTGTGAAACTTTACCACAAACGAGTCTAATTTACCCCAGAGATTTTAAATATGAATCCTGGGTGTGCCTCTGCCTCCCCATCAGGTGGTACCATGGTCACCTGTCCGGCCCAAACGCAGAGAAGCTGCTCACCGCCCGAGACGAGCCGGGCACCTTCCTGGTCAGAGAGTCGCTGTCCAAACCCGGAGACTTCGTCCTCTCTGTTCTGACTGATGAAATAAGCAAAAACGGATCGAAGAGGGTCTCTCACATCAAGATAATGTGCCAGGTGTGTGTCTTTTGTTTCCTCTCCTAGTACTAAACAGAAATAGAAGGGCGTAAAACCGACTCATATCATGCAACAATACTGAGGTTGTTCCCAGAGTTGTGCAGTGAGGGCTGAAATAAAATTTCATTTCCCTGTCTTATGCAATAACAGACTTTTGCTCCTATTTCAGCTGTCAGGTGTTGACCATCTGTTCTCTGTGGCTGTTAAAGTATTAAAAATAATTTTCTCTAAAAAAGCCAGAAAATGAAACCCTTTCCTTGCCTCATTAGGTGTTGAATTCTACATAAGCAGCTGTTTACTGTTAGTCATTGAGAAGGAGATTGTAAATAAAACTCTCCTCACTTCCTAAGTCATCATCTGATGTTGCGTTTTTATTTTTAGTTCACTGAATTTGCTACTTAGCCTATTTAAATGGACGCTATTGTTCCTGTGCAGCGCTATGGGGGAAAGGATCTCTTAAGGCTCTTAAAGGTGTTTTTTAATAAGCTTACAGCTCAGATCAGGTGCAGTTTCACCGGTCCATCGTGCTCTAATCCTCTGAGTTTGCTTCTGTTAAAAGCAACAGATGAATGTGGCAACATGCATTGACAGGGAATTGCCAAAGTATTTACACCTCTAAAACTTTTTCACAGTTTTTCATGCTGCAGCCACAAACTTCAATGTGTTTTATTTGGATTTTCTGTTTCACACCAACACAACGTCGAGCATAATCATGTCGTGGAAAGAAAAAGATGCAATGTTTTATTATGTTTTTTAACAATTACCTGAAAAGTGTGGTGTGCATTTTTATTCAGCTCTTTTTTGGACATTTTCTTCTCAACCAGCTTTGCACTCCGGCAGACTGAAATGTGTGTACATTTTTGTTTTCAAAATAGAGTAAAACTCAATTTTCACCTTAGATTCTCAATCAGATGTAAGTCTGGACTTTAACTAGGCTGTCTAATACTTCAAAATGCTACTTTCTAATAGAAGTGGGGGATACTGACTTAGTATTCATTGTGGTGACATCTGTCGTGTGTCACCACAATGAGCTCCACCACCCATTTGTTGAGACCAGGATGATATGAAATTAATTTTCCGGTTTGTCCGTAAAGCTACACTTACGATAATAAAATAATGCGCAGCCACCTGTAGTGTTCATTTGATCCTCTCACCTGTTTAAATACACCTGCAGCTCTTCCCTCTGCTCGCTCTGAACCAGGCAGCAGGAGAAAAGCTGCCGTACTCCAGGCATCGCGCCAGTCATTTTAAAGATGCTTATTGGTCCCCCGAAAACGACAAAAACCCGGACCTGATCATCAATCAATAAAATCCTCCCATACCGAACTTGAAAACTGGAGGTTATGCTGCAACAGTTAGCTTTTGTCAACAACTTAGGCAGCAGTGAGAGCGCAGTGCAATGCAAGTAATAACTCAGCCAGAACACGGTGCATTAAATAATAAAATATAATTTAACAAAGCTTTGAGGCAGATAAATTTTCTTCAGGGAATTTTAATAATCGAGGGACTCGAATCACTCAAGGAATCGTTTCAGCCCTAGTTATGTACAATGTAATTTTTGCATGTCAGACAGAACTTTCCATTTTGGTCTCTTCTGACCACAGAACTTTCTTCAACGTGTTTGTTGTGTCCCTGCACGGCTTGTGGTGACGACCAGATTCTCCTGTCGGAGCTTCGGGTCTCTGCAGCTCCTCCAGAGTTACTGACGGCCTTTCGGCTGCTTGTGTGTTTTCTGCTCTTCGTCCTTTCCTGTCAGTTTACCCATTTATATGAGATTCAGATTCAAATCATTACTTTTGTCTCAATTCATTTTACAGCAAGTCACAACAAAAACACACCAACAATTAATATTTGGCTAGAGGACAAAATATTAATTAAAAACTCAAAACTTGTTGATCAAGGTCCTGGTAAGAGCAATAAATAAACTCAATAAATAAATGATACTTAAAAATGTTTATTCATATGGCCATGTCTTGCTAGGTTTGCTGTTTTTAGATTATTGGCTGTTTTATGCCTTTACAGAGCAGTTGTGTACATCACTGGTGTAACTTATAGGCCTTTGACTGCACTGGATTTTAGTTTAGGGTTACTGTGCTAAAGTGGGTTGAATAAATACGCCTGGTGCATTTTGTAAACTTTTATTGGTGCGAAAAAAAGGCTTAAATGATGTATTCTCTCCACTTACTACTTGTATGCTACTTTTTGTTCTTTTGCATAAAATCTTCATTAAATACAACAAAGTTTTAAAAAATGAAACTACAAAACTACAGCAGGCATTGAGGAGTGGCAGTAAGCGTCCCTATCAGTAGGAATTTATTTTATTTATTTACAACCAACTAATTTCGCTTGAAAATTTAGGATTTTTAACAAGGTTTGGCATTAAATCTGAGTTTTTAGTAGTTCTGTAATAACTGATGAAATCTCTTGTTTGAAGGTGTTAAATTGATCTTAACTAACATTTTAAATAAATACAACAAAGTTTGAAAAAGTAAAAACTGTAGTTGCTAGTGAGTCAAATTTATGTCAAGTTTTACAGTTTTATGACTGTAGGTCAAAAATACTCCTTGCATAGTTTATTTAACTTTAATTATTTGATATTTTAATGGTAAAGCTTTTCTGTGAATCTTTACTTCATTTTTATGAGGTTTATTTATTTAATGTTTGATCAAGTACACATTAATGTTGGTGTAATTCTTTGTGATTTGTGCAGAATGACCGGTACACGGTCGGAGGCTCAGACATGTTCGACACGCTGACGGATCTGGTGGATTTCTACAAGCGCAAAGGCATCGAGGAGGTTTCTGGAAACTGGGTCCATCTCAGACAGGTCTGACTTATTTATGAAACTGCATTGAGTGTGCAACTCAGCTCACAGCGTGGCCACACAGACGGGAAAAATTAACTCACACATTTGCATTTGGCCTTTAAGGGGTGTGGTGCGGTGCTTTCATTAGCACGTCTTTCATCTCGTGTCCTTTTTCTTCTTCCTGCAGCCCTATTTCTCCACCAGGGTGATTGCATCAGACATCGACAGCCGAGTGAAGCAGTTGGACCTCACCTCAGACAAGCCACTCGAGGGCGAAGGGGAAAAGAGCAAAGCTGGCTTCTGGGAAGAATTCGATGTGAGATTAATCTGGCCTAAGTCATATTTATATCAACGATTTGGTGGTTTGTTTTTTCTTTAACAGGAACATCCCGAAGTGGGCCAAATTAAAATAAACACCAGTCGCCTTTTCAGAAACTTTCCATCAGCGTTTCTACTTTCACTTCATTATTACAGGGCAGAAACTAGGGCAAACATACTGTGTGACTCTGTTGTGGGGGTAACATACAAAATGAGCCTCATTTTTTTTATTTTCACAACCTTAACAGGCTTACGATGTCAGCAATTTAAGACCAGAATAAATGGCAGGGTTTGTAAAATGAGTGACATGTTTTTCATGACTGATTCAACTGAACGAATTTTTAGCAAATGAACTCACTGTTGCATAATGATCATGGCTATTCTGACCTGCAAGCATTATCAAACTTAAACCTAATTCAGTTTATGGAGCATAAACTCTGAGAAAAGCAACAACTGGGAAACTAGAATAAGGATGTTTCAGATTACCCTCGTGTCATTTAGATATTGACGCTACTTCATGATAATAGTGGAGGAAACATTCAGACACATTAGTCAAATCAGACTTCATTAAGATTCATACGGTTTAGATGTAAACTGCTACATTTCACAACGCATCTTTTGACTTTTATGTTTTAGATGATATCAGCTTCCTCTTATTTCTTCATCCTTTGCTTCAGAGTGTTTTAATCTTTCAAGGTGTCTGGTGAATTTTTCTCTAAACTCTGAAAGTATTTCCGGCAGGTTTTTCACCCATTTTATGATTATTTTTGACGGGGTTTTTGTTGCTAATCTCTTTAGCTCAAGTTCACAACAAGAACTAAACAAAAAGCCTTAAATTTTAGTTTTGGTACCTTGGTTCCTAGCAGCCTGTTTTTCTGCAATAACATTCAGGGCTAAAACTGGGCAGTTTTTGCCAGAACAGTGATTAAAAACAGAAATCATCGTTCAGACCCGTGTCAAAAGTTTACAGGAATTTTTAATGTTTCATAAGATCACCTCTTTCAGATGCTGTTTGTCTGCTTTAAGGTTTCTGGCCTCACACTTCTTCTTTTGTCTTCTTCTTGTTAAATTTCCTCTTTTTTTGAGACTGCACATCATGCTGAAGTTTTTTTTTTTTTCTGTAAAATCCAAAAACAAATATTCGTCTTGTTGTGCTGACAGGCTCTCCAGAAGATGGAGGCGAAGGTGAAGAAGAGCAGAGAGGAAGGCCAAAGACCAGAGAATAAGAGCAAAAACAGATACAAGAACATTCTTCCATGTGAGTTTGATTCTGTAAATACGATCCACGCATTCTGCTGCTAAACGTGACCAATTACGCCGTTTCCTCCCTCCGTTTGTTTTCTCTCACAAGTCAACGACACCAGAGTCATCCTGCAGAACGCTGATCCCGACGTTGTCGGCTCAGATTACATAAACGCCAACTATGTGAAAGTAAGTCCCTGCAGACTTGGAGGCACGCGGCTCCAGGCTCGTTGGTTTGTGTGTGTGTTGATTCTCTGATCCGTCTTCGCAGGACAAACTCTGGGAGGCTGGAGGACAGAAAGTTTACATCGCCACCCAGGGTTGCCTAGCAACAACTGTGAACGACTTCTGGCAGATGGTGTGGCAAGAGAAAACGCATGTGATCGTCATGACGACGCGGGAGGTTGAGAAAGGCCGGGTGGGTATCAAAGCCTCAAAAAATATGCTATTCTTGTCATTAGGCATCATTAAAAACATTTGAACTGATAAAAATAAATTATTAGGATTAATTAGAAATAAACGTTGTTATAGTTTAGATATTAATGAAGTGTCTGAAGGAAAACCATGAATACAGTGTTCTGTAGCAGTAATCACACTCCTTAGGATTTTCTAAATTTTCTCATTTTCTTCTGGCAAAATGATAAAGAGGGAAAACCTCTTTTACTCTGATGCCTCTGAATAAAATCCAGCGCAATCAATTTGCTTCACCAGCTGCTTCATTATTAAACATTGTGCAGTTTAGTCTCAGCATAAGTAAAGCTACTTTGAGATGACCTCAGGTGTTTATATTGTAAAACGCAGCAAACACATGGAACACCACATCACTTTGAATATACCACAGTGAAACATGGTGGTGGCAGCAGCATGCCGTGTGGCTATTTCTCTTCAGCAGAAATTGAGTAGTTGATCTGAGTTGATCGGAAAAATATATGGATGGATAATACAGTCGCTAAACATACAACCAGAGCACAAATTAAATTTAGAATCAAAATCTGTAGACTTGAAAATTAGAGGAATGAGGTTAAACATAAGTGCATGCCACACTTTTCAGATTCTATTTGTAAAAAAAATCCAAGTGTGATTTTTTTTTAATATTTCACAGTTATACCCTTTGTGATAGTTTGCTATTTGAAATCCCAATAAAAAACACTGAAGTTTGAGTTGGAAATAAGTTCTGGGGTAGTTAATAGTTTTGTGAGTGAAAAAGAAAAAGGTGCTAAAATATAATAATTGTCATAAAATGTTTGTGACAACTTTGAACTTCTAAAGTGCAGAAAAAGCCAATAAAACATTGGTAAACATGTTTGTTCTCTTTAATGTTGTGCAGAATAAATGTGTGCCGTACTGGCCTGATTGTCAAGAACCCAAGGACGTCGGCGCCTACGTGGTTTCCTGCGAGTCGGAGTTGGAAGCTACGGATTACAAAGTCCGACTTTTGCATATTGCTCCTGTGAACCAGGTATTTTGTATTTGTATTTATTTATTTAAAAGTGGTTTGTAAAAAACAAATAATGCAAGTAACCAGTAGAACATGTGCATACATAACCAAGAACAAAATAATTAGATTACTGCTACTTTTCTGTTTAAAAATGAGTAGGAAGAAGTGAACATTTGTTTAATCCTAGTTTAATTAAATATATCACCTACTGACTCAATAATTAAAAGCATATTGTTCATATGCCTGTTAAATTTCTATGCTAAAGAACCGACAAATAAGTTATATAAAACAAGATAATTACAAACTGACAAGAAAATGTTCTGACCCATAATAATAATAGTAATAATGATAACTCGACCCACAGCATCAGAATATTTACCTACTCTTTGTATGTAAATGTAAAATACTTCATAATCTGAGTTAAGTAACAAATAAAATAAAAAACTAATGATGTTAATAATGATGGTAGAATAACAATGATAATCTACTAGTAATGGTAAAAGTAGCAGAAGGAATCAACTTTCAAATCTTTAGCATCTGCACATTTATGTGAACGTTTCTTTAGTTTTTAAAATATTTTCTGATTTTTTTATTTGTTTTATCCCAGCCCAAGCTCTCCCATCCCATTTGGCACTACCAGTACCTGAGCTGGCCGGACCACGGCGTCCCCCAGCAGCCGGGCGGAGTCCTCAGCTTCCTCACACAAGTCAACGCTAAACAGGCTGAATACCCTGAGGCCGGCCCCATGATCATCCACTGCAGGTACTCACCGGCTAAACCCATAAAGTGTAGCGTGGCGTCATGTTTTGTTGCAAAGCACATGCTTCATAATCCTGCGCTCGCAGGTAATACTTTAAGACTAAAAAGAACAGGATTACGATTTGTACGGTTATAAGTCTTGGAGTTTGTTTTCTATAGGATTTGAGGCCAGTTTCATTTTGCAGCACAATAAAAAACGTGTTTATTGAAATAATTTCCTTAGAATTAGGGCTGCACAATATTAGGAAAACATGCAGCAATTCGGGTGAGTTTTGCATTAACACTATGACTTGCAATAAATAAAGGGTAGTCGTGTTTTTCTGCTTTAAATTCACAGCAGATATAGATCCCAGATTAGGAGACGTCTATCTAGCTACTGGGAAAATGTATCATATTTATTTAATCAACAGCATGAAGATTTTATTAAAAAAACTGTTGTGTACAGCTGCAAAAAAGCTAAAGAAACCGTAAAAATGCTATACTTACTCACAGCTGAAAAGTTGATCTGCAAATCAACAATGCAGAGATCCCCAAAGTTGGGAAAAGTTAAAACCCTTTGGTTCGTTCACATCAAGCGCGTTTTGAGCGTCAGGCGCGTTTGGTTTACATTCAAAGTCTAAGTGGAGGCGAGTCGAGGTCGAGTTGAGGGCGCGTCACAGCGCGTTTCATGTGTCTAGTGCAGTTCAGTGCAATTTGAAGAGTTTGGAGCGTTTGACACGTCCGACGCATCCAACAAATAGGCTGGCAACGAACAACAATGGCTAGAGCGATTTTGACGCTTCAGAGGCATCAAAATCACCTCCATATAGACTTTAAATGTAAACCTGATGCACAAAACGCTCAGTGTAGAGCAAAAGGTCAAGAGTCTGGATTCAAAGCGTCAAACATGAAGCATCGGAAGAGTTTTTTATTCACGCAACGCATTTGGTGTGAACACACCGTTAGGCTCGAAATGTTGAGTTTGGTCTGTTAAAATATTTATCAGTGACTCCTGATCAAAACATTTTAACTAATTGATATATCCAAACACCTCTGACTTTATTTGTTGTAATCAAGTGGTAGACATAGCACAGGGTTCATTTGCAGTCTGGAAAAAAGGTTTAACTAATGTATTTCCCTGAATAGATGTATAATACTCCACATTTAAAATCTTAAATGTTGCTTGCACTGTATTTTTTTTTATGTACACTTTAAAAATACTCTAACAAGATGAGAGAACCATTTAGATAAATCTAAATTCACCTACATACATTCCAGTTGGATTATTACGTGAAGCTCATATCAGCTACTGCTAAAAGGTTATCTATCAGACTGATAACATGACAGCTTGACACGTTATCAGATAAAATATGGATTTTCATTTTCTCCTCAGTTGCATTCACATTTCATTCAGTATTTTCTTTCTCTCTGTAAATCTGTGCAGTGCTGGAATCGGTCGGACGGGTACCATCGTGGTGATTGATATGATCCTCGAGACTATTGATACTCTAGGTAAAGAAAACGAGTGGAAATAATCCTTGTTTCTGTTTATTTATTTTGTCTCACTGTCTTCCTGACTGACGTCTTGATTTCACTGCAGGTCTGGACTGCGACATAGACATCCCCAAATACATACAGATGGTGCGAGAGCAGCGCTCTGGCATGGTGCAGACCGAGGCTCAGTATAAATTCATCTACCTGGCTGTTTCCGAGTACATACAGACCACTAAGGCCAAAGAGAGCGCCTCAAAGGTGAGACAGCTGGATAGAAGAGTGATATCGCCTCCCTTCATCCTCTACGTGAGCTGACTGGTTCGCTGACTGGTTCACTGCCAGCAGAGCAATAAGCAATCAGAAGAGCTGAACGTTGACCCACTGAGACAAAACAATCCACCACAGATTCAGAAGCCGCGGTGCAGCCTCTCTGTGTTTGACTAATTCTGTAACAGACGTGTGTGAAACACCTATGTTTGTCTCTTCCTCAGGAAACCGAGACCGAGTATGGAAATCTGCAGCTCAAACACCAGCCAGCCAGCAGGAAGGTGTCAAAGTGAGTGAAGCAAATGGCTTTAAAACAACAGTCACACCAGTTCTGTAACTGTCACACTGCCACACCGTTTTATTTAAAAACGTGACAGAGTGTGTTTAGGCTGAGTTTTGCTGCTGGTGGGAGGAGCTGAGCTGCAGGGGAACAGCAGAGGAAACCTGCCTCTGGACTTTGATATGGTCTTTTCTCCTTCTTTTTAAAAACCCCAGTGCAGCAGTTTTCAGTGCCAGTCACACTGCTTGTAATAAGAGAAAACAATCATTTTAAAGGGGATTTATTATTCAGAATTTACATTTTGCACGATTTTTATACTTGCATTATGATTTCAACTGCTCTTAAAAAATCTACCCACTCGTTATGTGGCACTAAGTTAAGACACAATCAACGTCCAGAGCTCCAGCACATTTGGTCAACAAAACCAGAGCTCCAGCACATTTGGTCAACAAAACCAGAGCTCCAGCACATTTGGTCAGCTTGTTTTACCGCTGTATGCGCTGTACAATGGCTGCTGGAAAAGACAGGTGTTTTGTTGTCGACTTAACATTCAGAAAGCACTTCTTGCAGAAACTTGCTGCATTCTTGTTGGTGTGCAGAAGACTCTACTTCAGTTTTTTAAAGATGTTCAGTTATTTAGTACCACATCCGTTGGCTGCCATTTTCATGTGCAAGTGTAAATGTTGAATTAGGTGGGTGGCCAGAAGCAGCTAATTTGGATTTAAGGTGACAAGAGGCCCTAAAACAGCTCAGTCTAACAGGAGCTCAAAATAGGCAGAACTGATCAGACTAAAATCTCATCTTCTAAGAATGGTTTTGTGCAAAAAGCTGTAATGAACATGTTTTGTATAGGCCATAGAGCTATCCTAAGTTGCTCAAGGAAGCATAAAAGATCATTTTTAATAGTGATATAATGCTTACAGAAAGAGGTATTTGAGCTGCAGTAAGTCTCTGAAGGTGTTTATATGAGATGTAACTTTAATCAGTGTGTCTCCAATAGTGGGGTCCGGTCTGCAAAAATGTAACCACAAAACTTCAAAATGTGTCACACAGCAGTAAATGAATTTAAAATTGACCAAACAAACAATAACAAAAGTTATTGCAAAAATATTTTCGTACATGGCATACATAAAAACTTCTATGTTCAAAGTTACGCCCACATATTTTCAGACACATAGAAGGACGTCTGAGCTTCTTTCACCTCCATATGTGATGTTAACAGTGTAAATCCTTCCTGTTTTTCTTCCTTATAAATGTAAACGTTTATATAAGATGACTTAGCCCAGTGGTTCCCAAAGATTTTCTGGGCCCCCAATGGATTACAATAAAATCCCCCCCAAAAAATAAAAAAAATAAAAAATCAACTGGACACACATCGTTCAACCAGACATAAACCTTTACACATATTTTGTTTTCAAACTCCACTGAAGTTTATTTTACACTTCTGGTTGCAACAAAACAAACTACAAACCATCTTTACAGTGAAACACTTTTGTGTAACTTTTTTTTTTTTTTTTTCATCCATACCGCTTCCCGCGCCCCCCCTGCAGTAGCACTACGCCCTCCTAGGGGACACGCCCCACACTTTGGGAACCACTGACTTAGCCTAAACAACCCAAATGATGATGTCATGGCTTTATAAGCTTCTGATAGGTTCATTTGTAACTTTAGGGTTTAACCAGAGCATGGGTCTGCAAATTCAGTACACAATATGCCTAAGGGGGGATTTAGTGTGTTGGTTCAGGCATCCAGAACTGGAGGACTGGAGATGCTAGTTTCAACACGAATGTCCAGCCATCATATCCTTCTGGAAGGAGACAGGTTCTGTATCCCAGAATGCAATTTGTTTCCAAAACAGCTGCACTTAATCATACAATTTAATAGTTTCTTCGACAGGAAAGAAAACCTTCACTAAAAAACTTACATTGAGATTATCTTCATAACTGTGATTACTTCTGATCTGATCCTCGTATTAACATTAAATCAATTCAAACTGGATTTCTTTTGCATTTTTTAAGTGTCTAAAAAGGTAATATTGAATATTTGTTTCACAGTTTGTCTGTGAACTGCGAGATGAAAGCACTGACCCTTATTTATTTTGCATCTATAGCTGCAATTTCTAAATAAGTTCAGTTTGTCTTTATTGTACATGGGTCATGAGAGTGTCGGCCATCTTGATGTTCCTCTTTAATAATCCATGAAAGCACATTAGCTGACAGAATCTTTAATTACGTAATATGAAAACCTCTCTGCTGTTCTTTAGGTTACTCACCTGCAGGATTCACTGAAAGCAACAAAAAACTGAGCAGCAAAAAAGCCATTTATGATTTTGAAAGAGATTTTTAGTAGAAAAGTACATTTTGAGGAGGATTTTTCAGTCTTTATCTTCTAACAACTCCTTGTTTTTAACCATTATGCTGCTGTGCATGCATCATAGTCACTAATGTTACCGTTTTCAGCTGATGTTCTTCATCCAGAAACTGGGGCAGTGCTTATTTTGTTCGCTATGGTAAAACATGCAGTCAGTACTTTTACTTCCTCCTGCCTGTAGCTGCTGTTTCTCTGCGAACTGAGAACCAGAAGTTAAAACAAGCTGCATCAGTTTACAGTGGAGCTAAAACTCTGACGCCCGTCATTCCTGAATGGATTCAGATCTTTCACACAGCGTCCACGTCGCTTCATAACGCTGCTTTTCATTAGACAAGTCACCCTTGCTCCTCTGTGCCCAGTTTTTTTGTTTGTTTTTAGAGTGTGAGCAGTGTGTTTAATCACATGACTCAATGATTAATGTGTTGCTTCATTTTTATGTCAAGGGAAGAAGGACCAACTGTAGTTCTGGGTTTTTGTTGCGTGCAAAAGGTTTCCAACTTAAATTAGCTTAAATGTGCTCAAGCTAGTTAGCATGGCATATAACGACAGATAAAATACTTTCCTGTAAGTTGTTTTTACACCATTAGCAAATTTAGCAGCATGTACATGAGGTTGATTGACAGTGCTAAGCAGTAAATAGCAGTTCAGGTTGAAACAAACTGCCATGGCTTCGTGTTTAAACGAAGCCATGGCAGTTGTAAAAATAAAAACATATTTATAAAAGTTATATTCTGCAGCTCTAAATGATTTATGTGAATAATTTATTTTGAAGGTGGAAATAATTTCAATGATTTTAAAAAACATTCTTGCTGCAAAAGTTTGATTTATTCTGGGTTTTTTCTCATCTACACAGGTTACAATTTTACGTGCCAGCTCACAAATATACATACACCTCAGCTAGTTTACAGTTATCTGCTCCCTAGCAAGCTGCTCTCTCACAACATCAAGGTTTAACATAATTTTTTAGAAGGCAAGTTTCCATACATACTACTTAATTTATCTTAATGAATCAAGATTTGGACATTGAGCTGTTTATTATTTAACCATTTTTTCAACAGGAAGTCAACGGCGATTTGGCCAAGAGGCAAAATGATGTTAATTTGTGGGGAAGTTAAATAGTTTTTTCCATAACTTCACCAACCGTAGGTAATTTAAAACTACCACTATAGCCAGAAAAACCCAATAAGCTGAATAAAAAATGTCTAAAAGAAAACATTTATTTGACCTTGAAAGTGTTGATTTTGGAGAAAAGCCTTTTTTCTTTATCTGGACTGTTTAGTCTATGGGTGAGATAAAACAAAAAAATCATACAAAGATACAGAGAAACTTTTGCACAACTGGCCTCTTCTTTATATCTGCATTCATGCATTATGGATTCAGATTTGTAACAAATACAGATAACATTCAGTTATTAGTTATCAGTCTTTAATTAAAGTGTAGGAACCAGAACTTTGAACAGATTGTTCATACAAATTTTAGGGAACATTCTTATTTATGTATTTATTTTCGGAGATTGATTAGATACAAATAATCTTGTACAGCAAGGTGTCTGTTTGTTTCACATGGTGTCTGTTAAACAAACAGACACCATGTTTGTTTGTTCAATTGACTGAAAAGGGTCTTGTGACCTCTGAGCAGCTTAGTTATTCATAAACAAGTGAGCAAAGTTCCAATTATCCAATTATAAACACACTACAGCCACACTGACCCAGTTGGAGCTCTCAGTTCTTGGCCGGCAGTTTTGATTTGCTGTTTTGTTTTGTTGGCGTTCTCCAGCTCCTCTCTTTAAAATCAACATTTGTTTTTGTGTTTTCCCAGGAACAAGGAGGACGTCTACGAGAATCTGTCGAAAGGAAAGAAAGATATGAAAAAATCAAAGTCTGAAAAGAAAACGGGATCGGTGAAGAAGAAATAGACGACACGGTAGAAAGGTTTCTTAGTGTCATATTTATGCAGGCATGTTTTTGTTAAGGAAGTGGAGACCACTGAATATAAATTAACTGTTATAAATGATATTTCATAAAGCAAGTGAGTGGTTGGATTATGTTTGTTGAAAATAAAAGCGGAATATGTGAAACGCTGCATCAGGAATAACTTTTTTTTTCTTCATAAAACTCCTTGTGATGTAATGGGGACCTGTAGAAGGAGTCGCCTTTTATCATTTACTGTTCAGTTTCTAATGCTGGAGTTTACAAATGTAAAGATAATAAAAAATAAATTCAGAAAAACCTCAAAAATTTGGAGTTTCAATTATGTTTATGCGCAGGTTTTTAAAGTCCCACCATGGCTCTGCAGTCAGGCTGAGATGTAAAGTAAACTCTGAAACGCAGCGACTCGTCTTGTTTTCCTACTGGTGACCCAAAATCCACTTTAATCTTTATCTGAGACACACAGACCCGACATTCGAACCTAAAATACGATGGCAGTCGTAGGAGTTCACCATCGATTCAACCACAAACTAACGAGGTTCTGGAGCTGCAAAACAAGCCCAAAGCATCACCACTCCACCACCGTGCTTAACAGTTGAAATAAGGGATTACTCTGTGTTTTTTCTTTGGTTCATTTTCTAATAGTTATTCTTTTTTAGATTTGCAAACCAGTCATGCAGCCATATTTGTTTAGAAGAGAAGAAATTCCACTCTGATGACGTTTCGAAACAACCCGTCCTTGTTAAGTCTTTTTATAATTTAACTGTCATTAAAACCGACATTTAAAATGGTGACTGAAGCATGTGGAGCTGTTGCAGGGTCATGACCTTAGCAGACATCCAAGGTCTCTATAAGCAGGTGCTGATGTCTTTCCACCTTGGCATTTATGGGTTACTTTCTCCAAATTTAGAAGTTTACATAATTACTTTTTTACATCATATATTTTTCTACATTGTGATGCTCCAGTAAATAAACATAAATCTACAGATTCCAGACAACTCATACAAAAAAGTAAAAAGAAAAAAGAAACTGATCTGAGTAGTAATAGTTCAATAGAAAACAGCTTGATGCTGCACTAAATCCCCTTATATTGTTCGTTTCAGCCATAAATATTCTTTATTAGTGTTTTATAACCAAGTTTGTTGAAGGACTTTGATCTCTTGAATCCACCGGCCTAGAAAAAGACTATAAATCGCATGTGCATGTCAAAGATAAAAGGAAACGGAGCTTTTTGGTCATTAATACCTGGAACAACTGTAATAAAGATCTACATGCCACTGCATAAAACATACAGTTATAGTTTTTATTAATAGAAATCTAGTTTAAAGCACACAGTGGAGTTGTGTCGCAATTGAAATCGGAAAAGCTGAGCTCCCTTATGAGGAAAGTAAATTAAAGGATCATCTAATTTGTCTAATTTATGTCCTTAAGTCGCATCTCTGCCTCATTTAGAGCCGACTGGGAAACGATTTGAGTTTTCCGGAGAATCGACACCAGAAAATGTAATAAACAATTAATATGCCGTGTCTGTTATCAATGGACGCTGTTTGTTTGTTACTAAGCAGTTTTCATTAGCCTCTACGTAAAAACAAGCAACCCGTTTGTAACGGGCATCAAGTTTCCCAGCTCGCCTGAATGCATCATCATCCCTGCTTTAGTTAAAAAAGCGGGCATGAACCTCCCACTGCATGCAGATAACTCCCAGCCAAAACTCTGTTCCTCACTGCTGCAGTCCTCAGGTTTAAGACAGATTACAGTCGCTGCAAACCTTCAGTTTTGGTTCATCTGAGGACATTAAATCCCGCTCAACAGGGAAAAAACTTTCAATTTTTACGCACAAATCCGTCCAAAAGGCGTTCTCCTACGAAAGGTTACGCAAGAGAAAGTGATATCTACTAGGGAGGCTCGATTGGAGGAAAAAACACGGGAACAAAGAAGAAGACATATTGAAGTTTCACAAGAAGCAACAGGAAAAATGTCCAAACCCAATTACACCGGGACGTATCATCTGGTGGAGCAGGACAACATGGACACCTATCTGGGAGCTTTAGGTATGTTTTTATCAATACTTTCACTTCAAAGATAAAACAAAGCGGATACTACGACACTACACTGTTGTTGCTTTCATTTTAATCAGGTGGGTGTGTTTGTTTCATGTTGCGTGTGAGATAATCTGTTAGGATAATGTTTAAAGGCTGATTTGGTGATGGGGACCATCTTCATTCACAGACAGCAGCAGCAGCACATTAGTGGGATGAAATCACCATCTTGTCCTCTGCATGACCCCAAACTCACACACTCCTCACGTTGTGTGTGTTTGTGCACTTCACGTACAAAGCGCTTCTTTAACACATGCAGTTTGAATTTAAATGCTTTCATTGACAATGGTGGATTAGGGCCTTTGTAGTTAAGATTTTAAAAAAGGAAGAGTAATTTTCCCCCGGAAAACTCAGAAAGTTTGAAAAGTTGAAACTTTGCTAGAAAAAACTAAAACTTTTAGATTAATGTGAAAAATGTTCTTGGAAAGAAAAAAATAAATTTCTGAGTTTGAGTAGTCAAAAGTTTGCTAGGACAAAAAAAATCTGAAATTTTGAGATTAATCCCAGGAAGAATTTATTAGGTTGAAAAGTACAAAAAATGGCTAGAAAAAAAACTGAGATTAATCTGAAATTTTCTAGAAAAGCAAGGACATTTCTGAGTTTGAAAAGTAAAACATTATCTATAAAAATTGTTTTGAAGAAAAATTTCTCAATAAACTCAGTTTGGAATTAATCTCAGAAATTCTCTAGTCGAAAAGTCAAATTTTGTTAGAAAAATAAATCTTAAACTTAATCTCTGAAACATGCTAGTGAAAGACTTGGGAATTTTTTAGATTATTCTAAAAAATTTTGAGTTTTCTCTATGAAATCTGCACCTTTTGAAACTCAGGAATGTATTTTTTATTTTTTTTTATTTCTGAGATTGTTATCAAAAGTTTTGTTTTTTTCTGGCAAATTTTAGCTTTTCAAACAAATGTCTTTTTTCTATGTATATATGTTTTTTTAAATGGCAGGGATATACTTCTTATTTTTCTATCTGCAATGTCCCTAATAGCCGTGGTAACATTTCTGTCCCCAGATATTAATTTCGCCCTGAGGAAGATCGTGTGTCTGCTGAAACCCACTAAGGAGATCACCCACGACCCGGCCACGGGCGCCATGAAGATCCGAACCCTCACCACTTTCAAGAACTTCATCATGGACTTCACCATCGGGAAAGAGTTCACGGAGGACCTGGGACCCGTGGACGGCCGTACCTGCCAGGTGTGTGTCTGTGACTCAGTGTCACCTGCTGCTGAAATGTTGCTTTGTGTGTGAAATTCCTCAGGATGATCATCCCACCAGTCTGGTATTTACAGTTCTTTCTATTCAAACTCCTTGATCCTTTGTGTGACAGAACAACAGAAAATTGAGGAGTGGAAGCAAAAAGTTACAACATTTTCCCACCTTTTGCTGGAAATACAGCTTTTAGTATCTTTTAAGTGTCTCTCTGCTGGATTTGTGCAAATCCTAACTTTTCCTCATAGCTCAAGCTCAAGCAAATTGAATTGAGAAACATAAATTTTTAAGAAATCCCACATTTTCTTATTTCAATAAGGAATTTATGTGTTTATTTCTGTTTTAATGTATTTACAATATTGAATAAAAAAGGTTTAAGTGGTTAAATGAAAAATTTGTATCCAATTAATCATCGGAATAATCTGAAGATTTATAGATTCCTAAAATAATCATTACTTGCTAACCTGCTTCTCTGTCCTTGTTGCAGAAAATCACCCCCACAGCATGATGCTACCACCACCATGTTTCACAATGGGGATAAAATTCTTTTTATTTTTCAGGTCAAACATCTTTCATGCGCCCATCCTGCTATATGTTTGCTTCATTCTCTAAATGATGTTAAGGAAACTTTAAATAAGGCTTTTATAGCATGATGCTGCCACTGCCATGTTTAAGATAATGTTTTATGCCACGCATTGTGTTTTAAATGTTCAAAGCTAGTAGATATACTACACTTACAGCTGTTGTAGGTATTATGTATATCGAACATATCAGATTTTGATTTTCAGTAAATACTGAAAACATTTTATGTCCACTTCTCATTTGTGTTGTTAAAAATCCCAATTAAATACTTTGACATTTGCAAAGCGCCAAGCAGCTGCAGAAAGCAGGACAAGGAATTGAATCAAACACTTTTAGCCCCCTTTATGTGTAAATAGCTGCATGAATGTAGGAGATTTCACTAACTTGTGTTCTGTTTTCAGACTACAGTGAACTGGGAAGGAGACAAACTTGTTTGTGTACAGAAAGGAGAGAAAGAGGGACGAGGCTGGACCCACTGGCTGGAAGGCAACAAGCTCCATTTGGTGAGGACGTGTGGGGCTGAGGAGGTGGGGGAGGGACGGAGGAAAGAGCCGGAACAAGGAAAGTTGAAGCCTGAAAGGGAAAAATGATGCTGCAATTGATACGCATAACGAAGGAAGTCATGCAAACAAGGCGAGTTATTCATTGTCCGTCTTTGCAGCACCATCGTTTCCTAACAGGGTTTCATTCCCCAAATAGATTTAAATCTTCTGAAGAATTTCAAACAATCAGCATTGTTTTGCTAATGCCTTTGTTGCATTTAGGACAAAACAACGCGTTGTTAACGCTAAACTTGGCAGAGAGTTGGGGAAGAAATGCCGGCGAGGATCAAGATTTAAGTTGCTGGGTTTTAGAGGTTGAACCCAGCGGGAGAGGGGAACAGCGTGGGACTGACGATTTGCTAGAGAAAGGAGGGATGGGGGAGGGAGGAAAAGATGAGTGCGTGGTGAAAGAGAAAATGAAGAGTATCGCTCATTCAGCTGCCCTTCAATGTTCCAAAGTAGCTGCGTCTCCATTGCAAATGTGTGCAAATCTTTGTCAATATTCTGCTGATTTGGAAAAAAACACCATTTCCCATTTGCGTTTTTTCTATTAAATAATAAAGGAAATTAAAATCACATGTAAATAAGCTTAAATTTACGTGATAAGCCCTTAAAGATCATGGCAGCAACGGATGTAAAGAGTACCGTGATTCAGGATTCAAACATGGCGCCAGCTCTTATCAGCCGTTGACGTCTGACTCAGCCGTTGGAGTGACAAGCCGCTACGAATGCGGCGTTTGAGGGAAATTGTAATCTGAGGTTTTAAAGAGATTCAACACTTTCTCCCCCCTCAAAACACAAAGCAAAATCAAACCACTACCTTCTGCTACTTCCTGTCGACTTCTTCCTCCTCACCAGTAGTAATGTCCGGGTGTTTAGTCACTGTCGATGACGTGATTGGTGTGACGTGAAAAAAAGTGTTTCCATTGCAGTACTTTTTTCAGCCGAAAAACGATCTCATCCTAGCGCTGCAACTTTTCTTTCATCTTTTATTTTTAGCGAATTTATCTTCGTAATTTCAAATTGTCCAATTCTACGGTAAATGGAAACGCAGCGTCTGTTTTACTGACTGTTCCTCAACCTTCCTTACCTCCTCTTCCATCTCTTCTCTGCAGGAGATGAGAGTTCTAGGCATCATTGCCAAGCAAGTCTTTCAGAAGGCCGATTGAAGTTGCTGCAAACCTGCTGCAGCACAAAGCCTGGCTTCAAAGTAGACGGTACAAGAACTGAATCATGTCTATAGCACTTTTATTACAATCATAAAACTGTTCAAGGTCATAATGACAGCATTAACACTGTTGAACATGTTCAGTGTGATGGTATTTAGAGAGTCGAAGAGCCAAAAAAAAAACAAAAAAAAAACAAAAACATGTAAACATCCCCGAGTTGTTTCCTTGTATTGCACAGCAAATCTTACACTTGTCATGATTTGCTTCTGCATCTACATTATGTAAAAAGATAATTAATAATGTCTGGTACTATTACAATATATCTTTACACTTTTTATTTGTTATAAATACTGAAAATCTGTGGTTGAAATTGGTAAAAATCTACATTGCAAGGTACAATAATGTCAGTGATCTAACAAACATAATACAAGTTCAACTAGACGTCCTTAGAAAAATAAATCATACTCTGCTTTCAAAGTTGTAAAAAAGAAAATAAAAAAGCTAAATACTTTTTTCAACTCTTCAACAGAGCAACAGTATAAAGACAACACATCTTCATGGTAAAATGAAGACATTCATTCTCATTTTCCAATTTTTAAAACATGGCCTGAAAGACTAACACACTGTTGTAGCTAATTAGACTAATTGTTGAAGCAATAGTCCAAGGTTTCAGAAGCAAGGTTCTGTTAAAGGTTAGAAAGATTTAACATCTTACCTGCTGCAGCTAAGTCTCGTCTTCATTAAGTATTAATCCAGATTAGTTGGACTTGGACTCTGAAACTAGCATCTGTTCTGCGGGCCGAGACCAAAGCTGATTTCTAGCCTCTTACAACAATAAAATCTCAAAAATGCTTTAGGAAATGTTATTTTATGAACATTCAAACTATTGGATCTTTGCATTGTGAAGTAAAATTAGAAAAAAGCTGATTATTATTTATATAAGAAATGGTGGCAAGAGGCAGTGCGCCCTGTAATGATCTAGGGCAGAGGTGTCAAACTCCAGTCCTGGGGGGCCACTGCCCTGCAACCTTTAGATGTGCCTCTGCTGCACCTGAATAGAATAATTAGGTCATTAAGGCTCTGGAGAACTGATCTGCACAAGGAGGAGGTGATTAAGCCATTTCATTCCAGTGTTTTGTAGCTGTGGCACATCTAAAAACTGCAGGACACCTTGAGGACTGGAGTTTGACTCCCTGATCTAGAGCAAAGATTCCCAGTCAGAGAAACTAATTTATAGAAAAATTAGGCTGTTTAAAATTCAGTGTTCGTCTGTTTTTATGCTTTAATGCTAACATGAAGGTTATAAAAAGCAGGAAACAGTTTTTTTTCCTATAAGTGACTGTCAGTGGGGCCAAACTATTAATCTATATTTTGTAATTTACTAAATATAGTTTATTATCTTCAAAAGCAGAGATTGTTTCTGAGCAAATAAATTTGATCTAAAAATGATAAAGGTCTTGTATTTTACTACAATTTTAATTCAATTATTTAAATTGAAGTTGTTTTTCCTCACAACACAATTTTTATAATCTGAACAAAACTCTTTAATTTGTATTTAAAAATAATTTAGGTCAATATCTTGCTAAAGTTGCTTCGTTCTCTTCTTTTTAGCACAATCTGAGATTTTTATTTTCACACTAAACAAAGGCGGCCAATAAGTTTACAAAATTAGAAATATCAAAATAAAAGCTGGTTTTCCCAAATAAAAGATGCTATTTTGGATTTTTGTGCAGGCGACACATCTTAATGTGTGACCCACAAGCCGTAAAGTTCACTATGAAGTTTTCAAAGTTGGATTTGAAAACTTCATAGTTTTCAAATCTATGAAGATTTGACATTAGATTTGACATCTTGTACATTAGCTACAAGATGTAGCTAATGTAGGACCAACAAAATCTGGGTTTGTATGAAATGAAAAAGCCATTAAATATGAGGTAACATATTGGCTGCTTCTAACTGTTTAACAGAACCATCTGAATGTCTGAAAATATGAAGAAAATGTTGTTAATCTGTCAGCGAGTCCAAGTTTTCACCATGAACTCTTCAGGATTTATAATCAGGAATAGGAAGATGTTTTCATTAATTTAACTTCCTGTAGTTTTGTAACAAAGATTAATGTCATTTATTCCTGTAAAAAATGCATCAGATTTAACATGCAAGATGCACTAATTACTATTAGTCATAATATTTAGATGAGCCGCGATTAATCCCATTTTTGCTTTTTCACAGCCTCTTTGGGTCTTGGCTGAATTTTGAACAAAATCGTATTATTACAGTAACAAATCATATGAAAAGTAAAACAAACTTCATTTAGTGCCTCATGCATGTTCACACCTGTTTCTCATTTCATCAAGTGCTGATATGTGATTACTGTTCCTTCTGTTTGGGATTGTATGAAGGAGAATGTTTGAAAAACAATAAAGTCCATGGCAGAGATTCCAGACAGTGTTTTGTTTTGGTTTTTTTTACTGTAATTATCAGTTTTTTCCTCTTATGTGGAGCTTAATCCCTCTTACGAAGCAGAATCTGCTGTTTTCACTCAGGAGAATTTTTCTTTGCACAAACTGAAGTTCCCACCAAAGTCCTGCAGGTGGCAGCAAACTATCAGCCACACTAAACTCTACTGAGTAAAATCTTCTCAAGGTTTACAAACAGTACTTGAAATACAGTATATCACCGAGCCAGCAGTGGCTCCGTCAGTGTCCCACGCTTGTATTTTATTTAATTTTTTATGTCCCACACCACTCGTCCTCCTGGGGCTCTGAGTACGACCTGCAGAAGGCGCTGCTGATGGGGAACATTGAGCTCCCGTTGGTTTGTTCGGGTTCAATGAAAGAGACGGAGGGTTTCAGCGGAGTTATGGGAGTACTGATGTCCAAGCTGTCCGATATGCTGCGAATGATCGAACCGTCGTCTGAGGAAAACGACAGAATCAATCGGTGAAGAAGGAGATCGATTTTTAAAATATTATCGGTCTCATACAAATATGGAAAAAAAAAAAGATATTCTATGTAAAAGTTGTGGGAATGTCTGGAGAAAGTTAATTTAAACCAAGACAAGAGGAACTATCAGCAAAAAACTCCACAATTATTCATATTAAATAAATTATATTATTTAAAAGTTGAACACCGTTCACGAAGGGAAATATGCTGTATAGTTTAATTGCATGAGGGTTAAGTTTCAAGCCTTTATTTCAGTAATTTATGATGATTTTCTGGTTTGTTGCACGTGAAAACATAAGATTTAAGATTAGAAAGATTACATCAGACCAATAAATTCATATTAAATGTATATTTAAAGTGAGCTGAATGAAAAGTATGTTTGATAGGTGCTTAAGCATTGTTGTTTTTTTTTAGCATGAACTCATTAAATCAGACCATAAAGATGAATAATTGCTGTATATTTATGATGGTAGAGCATAATGCCAGATAGTGAAAGTACAATCGTAGCATATAGAAACATCTGCATACCAGACTATAAAAACAACAAAAACTGAGCATTTATATACAATAATTAAAAGTTGTTATTACATATATTTTAAAAAATCCTAATGTTGCTCAAGGTTTTCCCAGAAGACTTGCTAAGGCCGATGTTTGGTGCTTAGCAGTCATTCATCCAGCAGCCCGTCGTGTTTTTGAGTTAGAAAATGTTTAAAGTCGACAGGAAATTTGAAAATATCACTTAATAATTATGTGTTATCAAAAGATTGGAAGATTAATACTTGAACGCCAAAGTCTTAAAAAAATGCAGACATTTTAAAACGATAAAAAAAGCAATGCTTAGCCTGGTGGGGTCACAAGTTAAGCCTGGTGGCCCGCCAGGCTTATAAAACACTGTGGGAAACCCTGCTACTTATTCTTAACTGTATTTAGTTTTAACCTCTAATTGTAGACAGATAAATTATATACAACAAATTTAATAAGCAGATTAACAAATAAATACAGATAATATTTTGTTGTTTGGTGGTTTTATATTTGAAATGTAAAACCACCAACTTTTGTTTGAGTTTATTTTATATGTTGGTTGGTTCAGGTTAAAACAAACTCAAGGAGACAGAAATCTAATCTGCTGACAGAAGAAAAGCTGATGAAGAGGTCATGACCTTTTGGAAAGGGAGCTTGTTTGTGAACAAAGAGGAAACATTAAAAAAGTGGGTCAATGTTTCACTAAAAAAGTTAATGACTGAAGTGAAACACTAAACTTCAGGACTATAAGACTTTGTATTATTTGTTCTGTTTGTTCATCAATTTTTCTATAGTAATATAGACAGATTGATAAATCACAGGATGTTTTCCAGTGAGGCTCATTTTTCAAGTTAAAAGAACCTTTTGAAAATAGAAACTTCTAAGTTTCTATTAAACATATTTCTATTGGTCAGATCTAATATTCTAATTTTAAATGTTATGTTTTTATTAAATCATCACAATTAACAGAAATTAAGGCCTGAAAACATCAATCTAATTGATAATGTTTCATTTTGTGAATTGATGAAATAAATGAAGTTTTTAATAATGATGTAATTTACTGAATGGCTGTGTTGGTGTATATATATATATTTTTTACCTGAGTTATAAGGGGATGGTTTGCAGTCTGTGCAGCTCTCTTGGCAGTGAGACAGCAGCTCCGGCGGAGCGAGGACCGGTTCGGCAACAACCGTCACCATGGTAACAGGAACACTGCGTTTGACTGCAACGACATTTACAAAAATCAGACAATTCAGCCTCGAACATGCCGACAGCAATCTGATCAAATAGTTCACATTAACTGCAGTGCATCTGATTTCCTAAATAAAACAAGGAAAAGGTTTGCTGAATGCACGATAGGTGGCGCTATAACTCCAGCATCATTAGTCATTTACTCTGCGTTAAACCTGCTGATGCAGATTAAACAGCAAAGTAGAACAATGAGACACAAAGGTGACAAGAGTTGATGCTGTGAGATTGATCTGAAACTGATCCACCTTTTATTTCATTAATCGTCTTTATCCGAACAATGTACCTCTTTAAAAATAATACAATCAGCTTGAGTGCTGTGATGTTTTGAAGAATATTATTGTTTTAACAGAGTCAGCGTTTTAGAGTAACGCACATGAATTCAAAATCCCTCTCTGCATGCAGCTCGTCTTAATTGAGACATAAAAATATGGTTTTATGGTTGTGGGTTTTCTGTGACTTTTTACCGAGACAGAGTCAGACACACGGGTGTGTTTTCTTTCATCTCTTTGGAGAAACTGGGTCTGAATGCTTACGGGAACTGCACCCCTGACTTTCAATTCACGAGGCTTACGAGGGGTTTGCATCCGGTGGCGAACCCCCTGAAGTTACGGGCAACGTGTCTCCTCCTGATTGTCAATAAGGACAATCATAGACATCTTGTGGTTTTTTGTTGTTTACTTGCAGCTGAGGCTTCTCTGTACAATGCAAATTACTTTATCTGTGCGACGTGCTTGCTGTTCCAGAAGATTTGTTCTCTAATTTAAAAAAAAAAGTCTTGAGGATGGTAATCAGATGATTAGGTCGATCTTTCCCTCTCTATATATGTTCATCCCCACACAGTCAGCTCTGAGCTTCATGAGCAATCGCTTCACTTGAATCATTCACTTTGGAAACAGTGTGCGTCTTCAGAACTCATTCATGGTTTTCTCCACAGACATGAACCTACACAAACCTGAGACTTCGTCTTTGTTTTATTTCCTTTTGTCACATTGACGCACGTGTCCTGAAAATTCCCTCCTAATAAGGGGTTAGACTGCATCACCTTCAAATAAAAAAAAGTACCTGTCCGAGATGATTACTTTATAGAACATGCTTAAAGGTAACGCAGCTTCCAGTGACTCAATGTTAAACCGATACTACAAGTTTAGACGATGTTTTCACCACCGATTCGCTTTTAAACACACACTTGTATTGCAGAGGTTTTCCTTTTTCAGGAAGGTTTCTGTAACCTTTGAGTCAAAACAGCAGTCTTGCACACTCAGCGTGGAAAAATTACGACACCGATATGTAATCATGTATCTATAGTAACACAGAAACAAGCGTGGCTTTTAAGACTTTAAGTCTCAGCTACGTGGCTAAAAACACGTTCTCTTAACCTCTCACTGTCTGGTTTCAGAGAGAGGAAACAACTCAGAGATAAATTAGTTGACAATCTAAACACTCTGATCGCAGCGTGATTCATTCACCACATCTACTGTAAAGATGATGATGATTATCGACACTCCAAGTAAAAATGTCAAAAACTCAACAATGTTCTGTAAACTCTGCCAGGTTTGGCCAGGATTGTCTCGGCAGATGAGATTTTTAGTCTTGACTGAATCTGTAATTGTAGCTACGACAGGTGTTTGGTTTCTCTTGGCTGTTTCTGGGCCTGTTGCGATAAACAATAAATCAATTAATCGCATGATAAATTCAAATTATTGACCTCATTTTAATTTATCGGCTTTACTGTTTCTTCCTGCCCTTTTTGTCTTTCTATTGGTGACACTGGATTAAAAAAGGCTCAACTCCACTGACCTCTCTGTTCCTCATTTCCTTAGCGGAAGGGAGGAGTGAACTATTGCGTCAGGTATCGGATATGCCCATCTTCTATCTAAATCTAATGATTATTGATGGGCAATATTGCATACATACTTAATGGTTGAATGTAGTTTTTATTTCCACTTTGGTTTTATGTTGTGTTTAGTTTTTATTCAAGTGCATTTTTAGTTAATGGAGACTGGGAGTCCATTTTATTTTAGTTTTTGGTTGTTTTATTAATTTTGTTTGCCAGTTCCAGTGTTGTGTTTTTTTTTTTGTTTTTTTTAAATAAAGTCTATTTATTTTTGGCAGGATGTGCTTACATTATTATGTCATTACCATTACATCAGTTTAAAATGGTCTTCAAACAATGTTATCGTTTATCGCAATAATTTTAATTTTTGAGACAAAATGTGTTACTGTGACAGGCCTAGTTGTTTCATTACTGTTCAAGTTCATTAGTTTCTTTATTTTTTCTTGTGTTCTGCACTTTGCGCACATTGGATTTTGTTTTCTTAGACCAGTATTGACCTTTTCGCTTGTTTTGAAGTTTTATAGTTCAGCTTCTCTGTGTTAATTGTTCATCTTTCCTTAAATACGTCTAAAGTCATTCTCCATGTCTTTGCTGGAGTTTTCATTGCTCTTGTCTACTCTTCTTCTCTGTCTGACTATTATTTGAGTTCCCTTACACAAGGGATAAAGAGACCCAAGTTTTTAAATAATTTGTTTAACAAAATCCCCAACCCTGAAATGAGTGACATCCATTAAAAAGTCCTAAAAAATTTAACTCAAACATTTTTTGTGTACATTTTGCATAAAAGTCACTTCCTGTTTCCCTTCGTTATAAATATGGAATGACATGGAGGTCCATTTCTATTAGTCGCTATTCAAGATTGAAAAGACGGGAGATCATGATATTTAATGAAAGCCGATAATTAGGCTTCATAAATCAGGGGAAATAGCTAAACTCCATTTCTACAGTCAAAGCAACAACTTCAGTTTTTATGCACATATTTACTTTTTGGGGAACCGTCAGTAATGGAGCTGTAACGCCTCACTTGCAGTGTTTTTCTTTTTGCATCAATTTGACTATCTATGTATTTAAGAATGTATCTTGACGTTTGTTTTCGTCTGTGTGGTTAGTTTGAGTGGCTTTGCTCTGATTGCAGTCTGTGAACTAAATGGTGACATCAAGGAAACTATTTTAAAAATGTTGCAATAAAGAATTGCAGGAAATTCAATTGTTTCCAGAAAATGTAGGTTGTGTAATGACACATTGTGATACTTTCCTGCTAAATTAATGCTTAGTGTCTCAGATTTTACAAGATAAAATATAAATACTAAGCCATGATCTTGAAAAGAGAGAAAGTATAATGTTTATGTTGTAATTTGTGTTGAGAGAAAAACATTTTTTGTAAAAAACCCCCTTCAAATTAGACAAGTTTGATTAACAAATACTCCTTATTATCAAAGCCTAATAAATAAATATCTAATTTTCCTGCTAAACTAATTGTAAAACATCCGCTCTTCAGATTTAATATCTTCATATGAATTAAACAATCAACAACAATTTGCTCAATAATGCCAAAAAGTGAGGCGGCTCATTTATTCACATCAATATCCACATTTCTGGCCTCAATAAAATATTTTCTATTCAGCAGATTAACATAAAAGCTGTTTGTTTGGAGAAAATATGCTAAGTGATTCTGCAACGATTAGGTGAAATAACACTGAGCTAAACTCAAAAGTGGGTTTTTAAAAGTTTATTTAAGGAAACTGTTTTAGTGTTATGTTTTGAATCGCTCTAAACAAATAACGTTAAGTCTTTATGTTTTTATGTGTCCCAAAAAAGCCCATCGATGGGTTGCTATTACATTTACTTTGGGCTATGATTGTAAGACTGAGCAGCATTTGACATTTTTAACCGTTGCCCCAAAAATAAGAAGATTAAAAGTTTTTTTTAGGAACACAAATATGTAAATTTGCATCTTGACAAATTCTTCATTAATAAACAGAAATTCTCTGAGTCTCCTCGAGTAAAGCTGAAACTGATATGACACTGTAATGAGGAGGAAATTTTGTATTTCTGCAATTTCTCCTAAAGAAGCTTTTGAAGACATCTACCGACACACAGGTTGAATCATGTGGAAAGCACAGACATGCAGAGACACAAAAACCATGAAGTGAGCATCAGTGAACCTCATCAGCAGCTGTACTTATTGCATCTGATAAGAGCAGCGAGATCCACGTTGGCTCAAAACACAGAAGATGAGCTAAAAGTCTCCTATTTTATGCCTCTTCCAGTATGAACCCAGAGATTAAATGGAAAATAAGCAAATGGCAATTAAAATTTAGTGTCAGCCAAAAAACAATAGGTAACACCATTATGCCACATACGTAGGCCTGCCGTCTCAGTATGAGTTGGCTGCCTGTGAAGTGTGCGTCACATCATACCAAAGAACTGTGTCAAGCTAAAACTGTACAGGATGTGGTTTCCCCACTGAGCTCGTCATCTTCGTTCAGCCTTTTTTTACTCAACACATCTGAGTTCAGCCGCTTTATCTGCTGGATCTGCTGCTGCTGCGCAACATCTAGCAGAACATAACTCAGAGGTAAAACAATAAAGTTCTGTTGATGTAAGAAAACGTGCGATCAAAATGTAATTTCCCGTAACCACAGATCTATGACCTTCAACTGTGTGAGTTCAAAGCAAATGAGTCTCACTGCAGGATCGAGCAGCTCCCCTCTTTTGATTTATTTTTAATCAGTGTGTAAAGAGAAAAACAACAATAAATCCCACCCACATAGGTGTCGTTTTGTACTCACCTGGTCTATAGGATCTGCGCTTTGCTCTCCAGAAGATGAACGCCGCCACGACCAAAATAGTCAAAACAAGTCCGGCCCACAGAGATGCAGGCAGGATCCAGCAACACTCTGATTCACAGAGGGAACAACATGCATGTTAGCGACGCTGGTTAAGGTTACGCAACAATTTACGTCAGAGTAACTGCTTAACTTCAGGGAAAGAGGGAGTGTGGGTCTCCAGTCATCATTAATTCATTTTCTTGAATTAATCACCAACAACAGACAAATATAAAAAAAGACGTTGAATGCTTTCTCATGTCTCAAAGTACAACTACTGGGAAAAACAAAAACCTACAAAGCTCCCCGCAACTTACCTGACTGAATGCAGAGATGAATAAAGAAATTAGCTCAGCTCTCGCTGAAACATGTTGAAAAATCCAACTTTTAATTTGAGTACATGTTTTTTTATGTACTTTCCAAGATGACCAAAGTCAGCAAACCTGTATTTTCTGTTTCCCCAGTTTATAATTATGACTAGGAGCAGCTATACCCCCTATTCACAGATTTGTCTGTGGATCATGACTCTAAATTATTCTGGAAAATTAGTTAATTCACTGATTAGCCCATAGACCAAACGACTGTTCCCTCTGTGGTAGTGCTAAGATGATTTACATATTAGCATGACTTAATTTACATATTAAGTCTTGTTTGTTTGGTTTTTGCAGCTCTGGTACATAACCCCCTGCGAAATAGGTTTTTTTCTTTTACCAGTTTTAAGATTAGAGAAGAAGTCAACAAAAAGCATATATCAACAATAAAGTTGACATGCAACAGCCTTATTTTTGCTTAAATGAGCTTGAAACTTTACGCTTCGTATTAAGATTTAATAACAAAGAAATTACTTTTTTAGCTATAAACTGTGGATACACATTTTTATGCAAACCTGTTTGAGAAGAGCACAACACGTTTCACCTTTTCTTCAACTGTATTATTTCACTTTATTTTCAATATTTTTATTCTAATTACAAAACAGAATTTTGACTATTTTCTCAATGAAAGAGAAAAATGTCCACCATTTTTTCCCCTCCATGTGACCCTAATACTACGTCAAAGTCATTCGATAAAATGGGAAAGGCAGGAGAACATAGGATTTGACAAACGCGCCTTGAAATAAGGATCAAAATGCTTTAAACATGAGAAACAGCAACAAAGATGATATATCTGCAGAACTAATTATTCTAATAGATACAAGTTTCAGTGTTTTAATTGCCTAAAAACATTTGGATATTTGTAATTCCCTTCATGTATACAATTTTATCTGTTTATGGGAAATACAGATATACTATCAAAGCCTCCATGCATCTACATTTTGTTGCAGCTTATAAAGATAAATACATTGGGGCGTGCTGTGGTGGCGCAGGGGTTTAGCACGCCCCACGCCTGGAGGCCCTAGTCCGCGACCCGGACGTCGCGGGCTCGACTCCCGGTCCCGGAGACCCCTGCCGCATGTCCTCCCCCTCTCGTTCCCCCCCTCCTGTCAGCCTACCGTCGCAGAAAATGCGAGCCACTAGCGCCGCAAAAAAAAAAAAACTCTTCGGAGAAAAAATAAATAAATAAAAAAATACATTTAAAGGTTTAGAAAATAAAAAAGCCCCCTGGCCATGGGGTTTCCACACAGACGTTTGACTCTGACATGCAGTTGAGTTTCAGTTTCAATCAATTTAATTAAATGTGGGCACAGTGACAACAGAGAGAGGAAGAACTGCCAGAAAATAGTTTTTCTCTATTTTTAAGGAGTAATTTGATCTCTTCTAATGTAGCACAAATATGATTTAAGATGAATACATAAACCAAAAACTGGAGTATAGACATTTTTTATAAGTGTCTATGTAAGCCTGCTGCTTTAATGTTAAACTGAATATAGTTTCAGAGTTTTGCATAGTTTTTGTCCAAAAACGTGAGCTACGACTGTTGTTACAATTGAATTTTTTAAACTACAGAAAAGTAATTGTTGGGATGCACAGATATATAAATTTGGGCCGATGTCAATATCTGATATTAATACTGCTGTTATGTCAGTATTTACCAATATTATTTTATCAATTTCTTTTATTCGATTACTTGAATAATCGTCCAAATAATCAATAGATCACTTGACTATTAAAATAATCGTTTACAACAGCCCTGGTCAGCTCTGTACTGTCACAGTGAGCTACGCCAGCCATTTGTTGTGACCGGGATGGTAGAAAATTTATTTTCTGGTCTGTCCGTAAAGCTACACTTACGCTGCCCCCTGTGGTCAGTCTATATCTGCATGAGTCTCCGCTCCACCTGTATGCAGACACCCGCCGCGCTCTGAACCAGGCAGCAGCGACAGGAGGAGAACGGCTGTCGTACTCCGTGCATCGTGCCAAACATTTCAAGTTTAAGGTTGTGCCTCCCCCATAAACACATTGGAGTTAATACAAATCCAATCCCAGCCTTCAGTAAGGATTAAGATATTTCAAACTCTGCTCTCTACCCACACGATATGTTTTATATTCTTGTAGAATATTATTTGTGCATTTATTCTTACTCCATAAATGTGATTTCACTCTTCAAAATCAAAAGACTTTGTCTCTTGTAAGAGACAAACAAACTGCAACCGCTGCATAAAATGGTTTCCCCTCTATGCCACTTCCACTTCCTCTCCTAATTCAAGCTCAACCGGATCCCTGAGAGTCACATCCGCTAAGCCCTACGACATCATATCTCAGACATGTTAGTCAGAAATAATGCACAAAATGTTGAAATCTAAAGAGGTGGACCTACGAGATTTACATTCTTGACAGATGGCATTTGTTGTTTTGGTTCCTGGAGTTTTCACCTGTAGTCCGTAGGCCTCACACCTGAAAGCAATAATAAAAGAATAAATTAGTGATTTATTCCCACAGTGAATTATAACTGCTTCTGATTATTTCTATCCAACTAATGAAATATTTCTTACTTTAACATTTTAGGATGTAGTGGAGCTCAGAACAGCACTGACTATTTACAAAAGCCTGTAATAAACTCCTTCCAAGGTCCGTACAAAAGTGGTTCAAAATTAAAGAAACAAACTATGAATTAAGAGAGAAGGATTTATAAAAACAAAACTAAAGATGAGGATAAATATCAAAAACAATTGTACTTCAGTTAGAGGGTTTCAGGAATAATTGTGAAGAGTTAAAACTGTGGTTTTCACTCTCTAAGTAAATAAAATGTATAAAAGCCATTTGATAAACAGATACAAGGTTTGATTATGTTTATTTTTTATTAATTAATTAGCTGAAATTCAAAACATAAAGAGACGATTCTGCTGCTTTAATTTGGATACTTTTTTCGTTCTATACTTTGTGTTCTTGCCATTAACAGAAATTTAAATATTGTTTTTTTATTTCTGTAAACCAGCTTTGATTGTGTAACCTGGAGATTTACTTGTGCTGTGCAGTTTGTTTTTTTTAGCAGTGAACATTCAGCTTTATTGACATGATGAGAAACTAAAAGGGACTCAGACTTGCCTGAAATGCGGTTGACAAGGTGAGGAGAAATCTGTGACGTTGCTGTAGGTTCCTTCTTCACACGGAGTGCAGACTGTGTTATTTGTAGAAGTAGCTGCAAAAAGAAGTCGAAGGCAGAGCCGTCTTGTTTTTTAGTTACTATACACAGGGATGAGAATCTCTGCAAGACAGCAGGTTGATCTGTTTTGAAACTTACGTTTATTTTTGACTCCTTCACCCACAGGACACTTAGTCCAGGCATGGCAGTGATCAACGTTTTCAAGGGTGGAGAAGAAACCTGGCTCACATTCACAAACAGTGTTCTTCTTATCTGTGCAGCTGCTCTTTATTTGACTATTTTTAACTGTAAGGTTGAAAAAGAGAGATGTTCTTCTGTTAATTTGTGATTTGAAGGTGTTAAAGCCACGTGTGTGTGTGTGTGGGGGGTGTTTAGGTTACAGTAGAAACTGTCTGCACTAAAAATGATCACCAGACAGCTTCCTCCCTTTATTTTCACACTGTAGATACTTTCAAGTTAGCTTAAGGAGAAGATGTTCCACTGTTGTTAAGTGAATTAGCAGCGGTGTGAAAAAAACTGCTGGCAACCTTACCGATTTCTTCTGTTTTTTTCTTTATGTGGTCACATTTAATTGTGTCAGGTCATGTGACAAACTAACCTGGGTAGCTAAAAAACATTTTTACCAAAATGAATTTATGTACCAAGGGAAGAAGTTATCCAAATCAGCAAGGCCCTATTTGAAAATTACATAAATATAAAATTTAGTCCAATTACTGCCAGACCCATACAATCAAGAAATCACCTATAAACAGGACCTGTCTGGCAACAGGAAGTAGGATAGAAGATCTCAAAAAACAACACATCATAGTCCAATTTGAAGAAGAAAATGTTTAAGAAGAGAAGAAAAGGAAAGTCATTCACATTAATACGTCTGGAAATGGTTAGAAAGCCATTTGGGACTCCAGTGAACCACAGTGAGCAACTTTATCCACAAATGGAGAAAACATGGAACAGTGGTGAAACTTTCCAGCCTACAGAAATCACTCCATGAGAGGATCGATGTTAAACATCCAGGATGCTAAACAATGGAGGCCAAAAAACATCCACAACTTAAGATGTCTCAAAAACTTCAGGTATTGATAACCCCAGTAAAGGTCAGAGATAATGAATTAACAAAAAGGTAAAAGCTGGGTTAAAATGGTGCATGTGGGAGAGTTCCAGGGTGATTGAAAAGAAAATAAGAACCTTGATGCTTCCCAAAATGTTTTGAAATCTGGGACAGATGGGACAAAAGTGAGGAAGTGTGCATCCTGCAGCGTAAACCAACAAGTTTTCAGAATAGACAGCATACCAGCCATCTTGAGCTGCTTGTTTTGACTGAAATCATGAATTCTGCTTGCAGCAAAAATAAATAAACTCTGAAGGAGACAATAAGTTCATGACCGTAAGCTCAAAAACACTTGGTTTAGGTCAGGAGTCTGCAACTTGTGGCTCCTGAGCTCTTTGGCCTCTTTACTGTGGCTCTTAAAAACCAATTAAGACATGTTTTTGATCATAGTATCAACAAGAAAAAGTGGTGTTATGATCAAACGTTTCTTTTTTTTGCAGCTGCATAGAAATTTCATTTTGTAGTGTCAATGGCAAAAGTGGCTCTTTGAATTGAAAAGGTTTCTGACCCCTGGGATAGATGATGATACAAAGATAACTAGAAAGTTCACCTCTGAGAACCCATAGCAAAAATGTAATAAATGAAAGTTTTGGCATGGCCTAGTCAAAGTGTGGACTGATGTGACCTTAATCAAGCGATTCAAACTCTCAAATGTAGCTGAACCAAACAATTCTGCGAGGAAGTTGAGTGAAAAGTCCTCAATGACCATTTTATTAACTCTTTTTTCTATTTTTAAAATCTAATAGTCACATTTGTTTGATATGAAACATTGAAAAAAAGGGCAAACAGAAGAAATCGGTAAGGATCCAGTATCTTTTTCTCCCAGCACAGTAATAAGTCTGAGCTGGTTGTAGTTTATAAGGGTTATAAACAAAAGAATAAGAGACAAATGATTCACATATGTACTGTTTCTGAATGACTTACCGCAGGAAGTACAGCCAATGCATTTCTTCAGGTAGTTCGGGTGCGCTGTGTAAGACCCTTTGGGACAAGATTCACACTTTGTGTTTTCTGTGGCGTTACAATCTTCTGCTACGAACATTCCTGTTTAAAGTCGAAAGAAGCAGAGATGTAACAACTGAAACAAGCTTTGTTTTTTTAAAGATTTCTACAAGGAGGCTTGTTCACTGACCTGCAGGACATTGATCACAACAACGTCCATCTTTACTCTTCTTCCCCTTGTCTTCACAGGTTGTATTTGCCATCAGTAGCGCGTTTGATCACAGTCTTCCTCCTTTGTGTAGAAGTTCAAGCTTTGGGTTTCCAGCCACCGTCTCTGGTGAAACTCTGCGTCTCTGTGACTCGCTCCTCGCTCACGCTCCTCTCTCTGTCATGTAAGATCTGGCTTTGGCAGCAGATTTCTTTTCCCTCCCTACTTTTTCTGATCCTACACAATGGAAAGCCCCGTTGACCCTCATCTGCCGTTTTCCCCTCCGTCTCTACGTCTTTCTGTGTCGGTCCTCGTTTCCTTCCGGTCCTGGTTCTGTCTTTCTCTCTGGCGGTGTGAACGCTGTGCGTGTTTCCGCAGCTATAAACCCAAAGGTACTGTGTGTGCCTAGCGCTGTGTGATACAATGAGACATTTCCTCTCTCTGTATACACTCATTTCTTTCTGCTTTGTCTCTCTTGCTATCAACAAACCTTTGTCAAAGCAGAGCAGGAGCGCTGCAGAGATAAAACTTCAAGGCCAGCTTGTTTTCCTGTCACCCTGTTTGCCCCCGATCTTTGCCTTATTACAGTAAACATGATTTGCTTTTCTGTCATACTGAACCATTTCAGATCCTCAAACAAATCTTAATATCAAATGAAAAGTAGTTTTCAAGAGACAAATTTAATTTACTGATGGGAAAATAAAGGTTTTGTGTAAAAGGTAATTAACACTGAAACATAACTTTATGCCACCCTTGGCAGCAACAGCTGTCATCAACCCTCTCTGATGTCTGGAAGTTGCTCTTTTACATCGTTGCTGAGGAACTTCAGTCAAATCAACTTTTAGATTTTTTTTCTAATTTAGCCACATTTAGGGTGCTAAAGTTAGCTTTGACTAGGCCAGTCCAAAATATAAATTTTGCCTTTGGGAGGTAAACCTGCTGGTGTGATTTGGATCATTGTTCTTCTGCACAATCCAACCCAATCTGTTGATAGTCACAATGGTTCCTCCTTGGTTTCTTCCCTCAAACGGCCGTGAGGATCATCAGTTTTTGTTTTTGTCAGCTGTTGTTTTACCTTTGGGACTCTTCCATAATGCAGTTTTTGTCCTGTCCCGTCATAGTACTGAACCAAACACACAAACACTTTTAAACAATTCAACCTCCTCTTCCTCTTTTGTAAAAACAATAGCTATGCATAAATTTGCAAGATACAAGAAGACTTTTTATTCAGATTAATAATCCTAAAAAGCAGCAATTAATCACGATTAGTCACTGTGCTTGAATTTTATGTTTAGTTTTTCAGATTTTCATATTAGGTTTAAAAAAGGTAATTTTGTTTTAAATGTTAATTTAGAAATATTAACTAGCCAGTTGTGCTTTGGCAGAAGAATAATTCATTGTTGGAAAACGTCCATTGCTTATATTTTTTTAATTAAATTTGCTGCTGAGCACTCTAATCTTTCTAATCTTTACATCATGTTTGCCACTCTGCATTGTTGACTGCAGTACAAGACTGCGTACGCGTGTACATATATATACATGTGTTTTTTTTTCCGACTGTTGACTTTATTTCTTAGATGATGGCACAATGTGTTGCTTTTCTTTGGTCTTTTAGCCTCCCTCATGCTTGCAGACAGGTTCTACTTAAATTATTTCTAGATTCGATATGCTTCGTGGCAGTCAGCATATAGAACTGAGCTCAATTTGTCAAAATTGAGCTCAGTTCAAAGTTCATTTACGATTTAACGATGTGAATAGATCAAATTCTTGACTGAAAATAGGAGAGCTTTTTGTTTTTGTAAAAACATAAGAGGAAATTTGAGGGGAGTTGTGCTTTCACATCACTTTAAAAACACAGCTGTTCATAAATAGATTCATAAATGCTTACTGGTGCAACTTATAACCGAGAGAGGAAGAGGGGAAGCAAGGGGACAAGAGGGGGGTGAGAACAGAGAGTAAATTAATGAGGGGAATAAAGGAAGGAGGAATACAGACGGTTCATATGAGGATTGTGCTGCCATGTTCAGATTAAGGTGGGATTTTTTAATTTTCATAAATCCAAATAGTTTAACATGAGCTAATCAGCACTTTAATTGTGTTTTTGTTGTGTGTCTTTCTGTGTTTCTCTGTGATAATATACAAAAGTAATGAAAATGTTAATCAAAACTCCTCTGCTATCACTTGATTTACAGTTTTTGGCAGTGACTAATAGAGTCTTAATTTAATTAATGGTGTTATAGGCTCCTGCAAAAACTTGTGCTAATACTTAGTTGACAATTTTTCAGCTGCTGTTGTGACATTTAACCATTTTAGTTGCCTGAATCTGAGTGTTATTGTCTTGAAAGATGCCAGAAATGATAAATACACCTTAGAAGTAAATGTAGCTATGTGGATCATAAGGCTGAACCTTCCTGTCCTGCATAAGGAAAAGTGATTCATCATGGAAGTGACTGTTCCTCTGACCTGTTGTCAACTTTTCATTATATTTGCATTGATTTATAGACAACTAAACAGTAACAGCAGCTCTTCCATTCTGAGTTTTGTTGATATTGAGTTGGCAACATGAAATCTCTTCACATATATGGTTCTTCTTTTTCTTCACAAAGTGTTTTCAACCTCTGTGGTGTCTGCTGCTAAGCTTTGGTTGAGCACTTCCTGAAATTAACTTTTTCTTTGTAACTGACATGACATTCAGCACAGTTCCTCTTCGAATGCTCCACAGATCAAATTCAAACGAAAGACCAAAAGTCGTGCAGTTTGATACAGATCCACAGGTCTGCATAGAAAAATGCAACAGCATCAAATAATTACCAAATGTCAGCATTTTGCAACCGACACTATTTTGCAATTTTTTAAAGACTCTCCCATTAACTTTACACAGTGGACCCACTGAACACTAATTTAGTTCTTTAAACAGGTGAGTTTTATCTTGAAAATTTGCATACATGTATGAAAGAACATAATAAAGCCATTATTCCTGCATGCTAACATTGCGAAACATGTTGAGTGGTGAATTATTAATGAAAGATAACAGAGAAACGAGCTTAAATCATCTCGTTGGAGGCAAAAATACAATTTTATTTACTAAGCTATCATTGATATTCTTTACCGTTTCAGCTTAAGAAATGAGAAAAGCTTAAAAAATGTCTGAATTTATAAATTTATAAGGTGCATTTTATGTGAAGACTCAACCTTTGTTCATCCCTTCAGTTTAGAAATCTCTGTGTCTGGATGATTCATTGCTCTAATGTACTGAACAATCAAGCATAAACACAGGAAAAGACCAAAAAATAATCTTTTAGAGAAATATTGATCGGGAACATTTTGGAAGCAATGATTGACTCAAGACTTTTGGACAATAAAATGATGCGTACAGTAGAGGCTCTGTATTCACAGAGCTCTGAACCACAGCTGGCTATTATTATTTAAAATCTACAAGTACTTAAGAAGAAGAAGGCTTATAACTGCACATTTAAAGAGTTCAAACACTAAATTTACATTAATATGCACAATTAAAATTGCACTACTATAAAAACTAACATTTACAGACTTCCTCCTGGGGAACAACCAATCAGCATCAAGGGAAATAAAAGCAGCTCCTGGATTGGCCGGTTTGTGAACACAAGCCAATAACCTGTCAAGCAGTTATTTTAGTTTCCACACCTGCATTTTCTTTAAAACATTTGCTCAGGCCTGTCACAATAATAAATTTTTCTTTATGATAAATTGTTCCACAAGTTATTGCGATAAACGATAATATTGTTGTTTTGAGACCATTTTCAAGTAATATGACGGTAATGGCATAATAATGCAAAGATACACATTCACAAAGAACAATAAATTTAACATTCTAATGAACATTTAACACTAGAACTGGAAGATATTTTAAATATCCCAAATAATTAAACAACAGAAACATTAAATAAAATCAACTAAATCTCTGTAAACAAAGATTAGTTGAGACCAAAGAGCCAGATTGAAGAATTCAATCATCCAGTTTTTGGTAGAATAAGGGAAAGAAAAGAGAAAAACTATAAATGACGCAAGTGGAAATGATTGAGCTTGTTTTAATTTATTATGCGATTAACTGATTTATTACTTATATGAAAAAATCCATGAATGTTCAAATTGTCTGTGATTAATCTGGAGTTACATTTCACGGAAAAACACGTTCTTAGGCAAAGAAAGTTTACCAAACTTTCACTGAAACTCATGGTTTAGGATCTCATCATTTTAATTTGATGATCTTTATCTCTTATATAAAGATTTTGTAATTAAGATATTCCCTTTGTAACATTTGCACATTCTTTCAGTCTCCTTCTTCTTCTGCTGCCCTGCTCCTCATATTCCACGCTGTTGGGATGGGTGGAGTCTCCTGGCTATCCCATGGGGTATTTGCCTCATACCAGTTTAAACTGGACCAGGTGCGCGCCCAGAGGTCACACCGTCTCCATCAGACTGATCCACCTGGACCTGGAGAACAGCCAAGACTGTGAAAATGATGCTGTGAAGGTCAGATGCCTTCATCTGTTACTGCAGCAAACTGGACTGAATAAGTAGATAAATATATTTTGTCTGTCGTGTTTACGCCCAGGTCTCATCAAATGGGAACCTGATAGCTGTTCTGTGTGGGAAAAGAGACCATGAGGAGCTTCAGGAGTCGGTGAATCCACTGCTGTTCTCCTCGCCTGGTGGCTGCCTCACTCTTCTGTTTCACTCCGATTACTCCAACACCAAGAGACACACTGGCTTCAGAGGGTTTTATACGCTTCAAGGTGAGAACGAGAAACAAACCGTACTTCCACCTTCAGCAAATGTTTTTAGCTTGTTTCATGTCCAGTGCAGGCGACCGGTTGTATTTCAGATAAAGGTCAGATTTATTTTCAGACGATGAGAAACTGCTGACAAAACTGAACTGGAAACAGTTTTGTTGTAAATGTAAAATAGTTCATGTGTACTCTACTTTTTCATTTTCATCATGTAAACACCTCAAAACAATTAAGGGAATGGAGGTTCACATTTTCCATTTCATAATTAAATACTTTTCCACAGTGAGATTTCTACATTTTGGCTGGAAATTTGCCCCATTTCAGATTTATTCTGGTTTTGTTCATGTATTTCAGTAACTCCACTCACTAAATAAAACAAATTAGATAAATTATTTACAAACAAGCTGATGTTTTAAAGTCTATGTATCTGTAATGATGATGATTTTCTGCTTATAACACTGAAGAATATATTATTGCAACCAATAAAAATTATTTTAATACAGAAAAGTGGGCTTATTGAATGTCTAATACCTGTATAAAACTTATTTTCAAAAATACTTTTAATCTACCACCTCATTCGAATCAATTTTCTAATTTGTTAAATTACAATGTTTCTGTTTATAAAACAAATGTTAACATCAGCCAAAGATAATCTGAGTAAATAGAAAAATTTGTTACCAAATACTTATTTTATTTACTTTGAAAAATAAATCCAAACCAACCGGGCCTTATGAGAAAAAGTAAATCCTTTCTAACAGAAAAACATTACGAGTTTGTTATATTTCAGTGAGTCTTTGACCTCGTTGTCTCACTGTTGTTTGTCCTTGACAATCCAGAGGAATTTTGAATATAGTAGAAATTTTGCTGAATGAAAAAACTGGATATCTAGAAGTTCTCTTTTTTATATATTTCAGAATATTGGAGGATAAATTAAGCCTGGAAGCTAAAATATTTGTCCATACTCTACGTGTACATTTCATAACTTTCCAGGCTTTAAGACAGAGTAGGAAGCATGTTTAAATGGACCGTGGCGACTTTATTGTTATCTAATCAGAGTCAAAAAGAGAAATAAATTCTGGGGCCTTTCCACTTTAGTGTGTTTTTCACCTAAATCTAATAGTTGGAGCACAAAGGACGGACATTACATAAAATTCCAGAACGTGTTTTTCACAGTCAGACGATCAAAATAAATGTTTCATATAATTATTTAGTTAACGAACTTATTTTAAAGATGTTTTTTTACTTTGCAGACTTTAATGAGTGTGAGGACGAGCAAATCAACAAATGCACTCATTTTTGCCACAACTTCATCGGAGGCTACCACTGCTCCTGTCGTCATGGTTACCACCTGGACGAGGACAAACACACTTGTATGGGTAAGGGTGACATTTTCTAACTTCTTGGCAGGTCACACATGACAAATGGAGGAGGACAAAACCGAAACACAAAGTGGGAACTGGAAATAGGAGAAGCAGAAGTGGAAGGTCTGGAAGAAATGGAGGCCGATCTTAGTCAGGTTTAATCATGCTGGCAAAGTGATGAGCAGGTTGCGAATGAACTCGTGTCATCCTAAATACAGCGAACTGTGCGGAGGACCTGTCTGGGTTGAAAAGAGGTGAAATATCCAGTCCTTTCTGGCCTAGAGAGTATGCAGAAAATGGCAACTGCAAATACACCCTGTCTGTGGAGGACAACCTTCAGCTGGAGCTGCACTTCTCCGAGGGTTTCGATGTGGAGCAAAGCCCTGAGGGAGACTGCATGGATGAGCTGAGGGTGAGAATCGAGTCACGGTACTCAAAAATCCCAGGAAGGGTGTTTTTTTTATTAAAGCGTTACTCCCTGTGCAGTAAAAATAAAAAAAGAGGAAGTTGAGACTGAAGTGTTGAAAACTTGGATTAAACAACCAGATGACATCCTGTTTGATGAGCCAGTGTTTGACTTCTTTTTTTTTTAAACTAGTTTCACTCTTATAGATTTAGATTTTTACCATTCTATCACTGTTGATTAGTAGATTTGGACATCACTAAAAATGAAAATTAACCTCACAATACATATGTGACTGCACCGGTGAAGATGCTGCTTGTAAGCAGTGTGTGAACAATAGGTATTTCACCTTCCCAAGCTTCATTTTCTCTTTAATATTTTAGATTTGTACGTGCTACAAAAAGATAGGCTGATTTTCAACAAATGTTTGGAGTTACGTTCCACAGGAAAATCCACAAATACGATAAACTAGGCTTCAACTACTACTAACTTATTAAATTATGAAACTCTGTAGGGTAAAACAGTGAGCAAATAAAGTATAAAGAATATAAAATATGTTTTATACCTTTACTATGACACTAACATTTGCTTGTACTTCATTGTAGAGTTAAAATCTCTTCTTACTGTGATCAATTTCCTCTGAAGCAGCTTGAAATGATGCATCGTTGTAGGATATTGTGGTTACCATGATGGTTAGGAGTCTGAAAAAAAAAACTATTTACCATCAACGACCCTCACACCATCACACCTACGCCTACAGACAACCGCATTTTCAGATACCATCAGTTCACCCCGCGTTACCTTACAAAATCGTGAAAGCGATGTGACACTTCAGACCAAAGTCCAGATTTAAAGGGATTTGTTATACAGACACTAAGTTCAGGTTTCCAAGCAGCAGCAGCTCTGACTTGAGGGACTCCAGCACATGGTTTACTTTAGACCTGTGAGGTTGCTAATTTGAGGTCAATGATGTTGCAGTATTCAGTGAGTGGTGCACCTTTAATGCACCGACCTCTGAAAGGAAACAAAGCTTGTTCAAGTGAACAGAGTGCAAAGCTGTTACAAAGATCAGCTGCAAGAAGTGTTTTGTTTTCTCACTGAAAACATATTTGTAACATTTTACATGTTATAAGATTTAATAGTACTGCGTATCTGCATGCTTTATCAGGTGTTTCAGAATGTTATATTTTAAGACATGCACTGTGTTGATGTGCTTGACAGATTGAGACTCACTCTGAGACTTTGGGTCCGTTCTGTGGTAACAAGCCCCCACCTTCTCCTCTTCTCACTCACTCGAGCCACGTCCAAATCCATTTCATCTCTGACGGGTCTGGGACTAACAAGGGCTTTAATCTCCACTTCAAGACCAGAGGTAATGCATCTTCTTTTTAATACAGTTCCTCTCTACCTCCCAAAAAGATCTCTAGCATCTCTAAAATCACTGCTCTTCCCTGCAGATAAGGTCTGTCGACCTGTGACCTCAAACTCAAATATGACTCCTCTGAAACTAGAATATCCTCGGGGAGAATCAGTGACCGTAACTTGTGATCTTGGCTATGTTGCAGATTCAGTGAGTCCTCAAATAACACTGGGTTACAAAAGAATGTTTTTTGGAAGTTCTCTGTTTTTTCAACTGAATTAGGACTATTTTGCACAGCTGAATCCAAAAATAATATCAATTTTTCTGAATCAGGTCAGGTTTTTAATCTAATCTGATCTTCTGACTAAATTGATGACATTTTTGTGACATTATCGGTTCATTTCCATTATTATTTCTCGTAAAACCAAAAAAGGTTTTAGGAGAAAAAAATTGTTTTTTAACAGTGTGTTAATCAAATGATCCAAACTTGGATTTCTGTAAATTGAGTAACAAACACTGATAGGGGTTAGTACAGGTAAAATGAACATTTCGTCTTCATTGTGCAAAAGTAAGGGCATGGACTTCTGTTTCTTCGAACGCCTCGTATGCTCAGCAGCAGGGATGTCTCTCTTCAGAGTCCAGCATTAATCAGCCATCATGACTGCATCCCAGCATCTCAATCTTATAAGTAGCTTACTTCAGAAAGTTGAGCAAAACCAGTGTGATTTTTTTGGATTCAGCACATCAAAATTACCCTAAAGCAGTTGGAAAAACCCCAGACAATTTTTGGCTGTTGACCAGTGTAATGTTTGTGTAAACTCTAAGCTGAGATAAAGTTAATTAAGTTCTCGTTTTGTGAAGCAGGCCTCTGATGGTCTATCGAGACAGTATGACACAACCTGCCAGAGTAATGGTGTATGGGCTCCCATGTACGCCTGTGAAAGTGAGTTTGACTAAAACCAATCTGTGTTTCTCCTGAACATTTTCTTATTCATTTTAAACGTACTGCCGCTTTGCGTGGTAATTTTTGTTTCTCGTTCTAGTTGTGGATTGTGGTTGGCCAGAAATTGGACGTGACAGCATCCTTCAGCTGGTGAATCCAGATGATCAAAACACAAAGTATGGCAGCCAGATCCAGTTTTACTGCACTTCAAAGTTCTACACACTGGAAGGAAATGGTGATTACATGACTCTCCCACACTATATCTGGTATTGCTTGTTTTTAAACAATGTGGTTCCTTAAAACCTTTCAGATACAAGCACTTGTAATGCCGATGGCGAGTGGACCGGGATGCCAAAATGCAATGAAGGTAGGGGAATGCCTGCTTGACTATTTCTGTACTAAATCACTTAATTCGCTTTACTGATGACTTTTGTGCATTTCAGTGTGTGGAATGCCAGAAACGTCAAGCACAGGCAGAATTTTGGGAGGAAAGGCGGCAATGCTGGGAGAAATACCGTGGCAGCTTTTCATAACAGCTCCAAAGTTCGGAGCAGCATCGCTGATAAATGATCAGTGGGCCGTCACAGCAGCACACGTTGTGAACGACGTCCCAAGAGAATCAATTAGACTCTACGGTGGACTGATAGATAGAACTACTACTACAAGAACTGATGTATCTCCCATTCCAATTGAAAAAATCATAGTGCATCCCAGCTACAGAGAAGCCTCACCACAAACAAATTATGATAATGATATAGCTCTGATCAAATTCAAGTCTAAAGTGAAGCTTGGCCCAAACCTCCTGCCTATTTGCTTGCCAGACGTAAACAGAGGTGTGATGGAGGGAGAACAAGGCACAGCGTCTGGCTGGGGGGCTACATTTCAGGATAATAGTTGGAGTCGTACATCAGACATCTTACAATACGTTGACATTCCCGTTTTCTCCCTCAGTGAGTGTAGGAACACACCTCGCCTTTCTAACAAAGCCATGACTTTTACTAACAACATGTTCTGCGCTGGAGGAAAAGGGACAGACAGTTGCCCGGGAGACAGTGGCGGTCCTTTTGTTTCACCCATGTTGTCTTCAGGCGTAGGGCCCCATTATCTGATTGGCATTGTGTCGTGGGGCTCTCCCTGTCGGAGGGGTGGTGCAACAGGTGACAAGAAGGGTTATTACACAAAGGTGGAGAATTATGTCAACTGGATTAATGAGATCCAGAAAAATGAAGCAGAGAGTTAAAAAAAGGAAAAAACAAAACACTCTTCTCAATCACAATTAATAACCATCTACCAGGGCTGATCATATTATTGATACTAACCTATTTTTTTTCATTTCTTGAAATTAAATATTCAAACATTAGCATGAAGTCAATCATATTTAAGATGTACCAAATACGCTGCTTCATATCTGTATTAAAGGAAGTGTTCACAAATCATCTACAGACTTAAACCATTTTAAATGCTAACCTGTTTTGTTTATGTGTGACCTAATCCATACTCACAAATCTATATCATGGGTATATTCTCTACATGGATAAATTTATCACGATGCTTTGTAATATATGTCAGTTACATATTTTATAAAGTTTGTAAGTTTTGCCATACAAGTGCCAATAAACAATTACATTTATGGTGTTGTTTTCAGTGACATTTTATTAACGTTTTTCATTATTACTGACTGAGCATGGGGCTAGTTTCTGGTTCTGAGGTAAACTGAGGTTTTAAACATGTTATGTTGAAACCAGTTAAAATCTTCTGTCACACTGTTCATGTTTAAAAGTCTGATTCATTAGGTTTGTATTCTACATTTTACTTACGGCTACAATAGTTTTTTATTGCTCACACAAATGAAAAAAATCAGCTGTTTGTAATATTTTCAGTCACAACAGACAGACAAATAAATAATAGTGTGGAGCAGAATGCAAAAAAACATTACAGTTACTTGAACACTACCAGATTATTACTCTCAATTTTTACTGAAATTTATTAAAAATGAAAATGACATATACAGACTACATAACTATTCCATTCAAAATGCTACTTTTCCAGCTTGTATGGTTTCAATGAAATGTGTGTAGATTATACCTTTCAGTTTAAAATTGATTTCCTAATACAATTATACACAGAGTATATATGACTAAACAAACTGTTATCATCCTGTGAGAAGGATATTGCTCATATTCAGCAGTAGTTACTACTGAGTTGTAGTTACTCAGTAACTTTCAGTCCTCAAATGCATAGCCAAAATCACCAGAATTGTAAATTCTAGTTTCTTAATTTATACTGACAAAATCAAATTGCTGGAGGCAATAACTAAGCTTGAATTAATTAAGTATCAAAAAGGCGGTGGTATGATCCTTCATACATTGATATATAACATTACAATTAGACTGTGAAAGAAGCAGGAACGTTTTCAAATCTTGAAATCATGGTTCTTTACCAATAGACTGAGACTTATGCAACGTGCATTATATTAACAAAAAGTACTCCCGAGATAATGAACAACCCGGCAAAAATAAAAAAATAAAATGGTCGGACTACACAGCGTGAACTGAAACCATGGCAACAGTTCCTGCTTACGTTCTCTGAGAGTAGGAATTGTGGGAAACGTAGTTAGAAAAGAGAAGCGTCACAAATCTAACATCTCGGTTTGCAATGTTCATAATTATAAATAAACTCAAAACAAACTTTATGTTTACTAGCGTAATGTTGTGATATATAGACTTGTTCATTGACAAGGCTATGCTAAAAATTGTAAACACCCCCATCTAGTGGTAAAATTAATTATGACAGCTGATGAATGAGCCAAATATGCCTCCATTAATGGAATAGAAAACATAATCTAAAATAGCATGAAACTTGACATTTTTTAATCGTATCACATAGTCATATTATTCAAAAAACACCATCTTTACGATACTTTTCCTTTGCTGTTCAAAGTCAAATGTACTGGATTTTTGCCAAGACAAACACATCATCTGTCTGGCATTAATGTTTCACTTGTATCTACATGTGTTAGTACACAACTAGATTAATTCAGACATGGACATATTCAATGCCAGGATTGGGTGGACATCTTTCATCATATGGTGAGTTTAGAGGATTTTAAAAAATAAATTATGACAGAAATAAACATGAATTTTTCCCCACGTAAATCTAAAAGTTTCTAATTATTAAAGCAATTACTTTGAATCTTTTATTCTACTTTAAATAATTTCTGACTCTGCAGAAAGCATACTGTGTTAGGCATGAATCAACTATTCAATATTGAATAGTTGATTTATTGTCATAGATGTACTTAGGTATAAAATGTATCATCTGGTTTAATTGATTCTGTCACTGTTTGCTCTTTTCTGTTTGAATCGACTTTGGACCAGTGGCTCAGACCATCAAACTTATAAACAGATCGAACTCCTGTTTGTCTCCAGGTTTCTGCATGTGTTGGTGTGTGAGTGTGTCCCACTGCCAGACTCAGGGCAGATCCAGTCTCACCAGTGTCCTCAGCTCTATCCCGTCAACCTGCAGAAGCAGTGGGAGATCAGCGTACCGGACGGCTTCCAGATCAGCCTGACCTTCACACATGTGGACATCAAATCCTCAATTACAGTCAGAGCTATATTAAACTATGAGATGTAGGGCAAATTAATCGTGACAAATCAATTACTGAAATAATCATTAACTAATTTAGAAATCCAAAAAATTGTCAACTGGAGTATACAGAATCAAGAAAAGAACATTTGCTGAAAGGTCAATACAGTAACTAAGAGTAACTAAGCCAAAAATGAAAAGAAATATGTACATTTCTCATTTAAGATAAAGATATTTCCTACCACTCAAATGGTAGCTTCAGCGTCATCCATTTCAAATTCTGCACAAAACACTCTCCTATTAAGCACTTTTAACTATTAAATTATTGATCGGTTAATAGAAAAAAATATGTCCACAGATACACTGTATGATGTGTCAAGATGCAGATGCATGCCTTAGCACTAATGATCAAGCATACACTAAAGGAATTCTGCTACTGCATTTTAATCAATAAAATGTTCAGTTTTTTATTTTAAAAATAAATTGAATTATATTTGTTTCCATTTGTTAATATATTTCTAATAGTGCATAAAAAAGGCCTAAATTGTTAATTGAAAAATCTGCAGAACGTGCATTGATAACACAATCCCCATTTTATTACTTTTTATTAAAAGTTCTATGCGCAGTTTCTTCATTATTTTGTATATTTTATTTTTGCAGGTCCTACATGATGAAAAGGTGCTTGGAGAGTTTTGTGGCAATGAGAACTCTGCTGATGGACATCAGCCCATTTTGTCTCCAGGCAGCAGACTCACCCTGATATTCCAGTTGAGTGACTACAACCCGGACCGAAATCAGAATGTGGGATTTTCTGCTCAGTACCAAGAAATAGGTGTGCTTTGGTAATTTTCTGTCACATGTAGCAAGTAAAATACACTTAATTTGCAATATTACACGCATAATCGAATTTCTCCAGACATAGATGAATGCTCAGCACCAGAACCTGAGGATGGATCAGGTCCACTCTGCTCTCAGACCTGCCTCAACACATTTGGGTCATACCGCTGTGCTTGTCACCATGGCTATGAGCTACGCTCAGACCAACGCACCTGCATGTGTAAGTTTGGTGAACGGAGACGGAGATTTTCAGCTGTATCTAAAATCAGTTTCTCAACACCTTGATGAACCTTAATTGGAACAAACACTTTGCTGGAGATAAATACATAATTAATTAATGTTAAATCTGTTTCTCAAAGCAATGGCAACATTTAGACAGGTTATATGAGGAACACCTTAACATCAGTTTTTAAGTTTTATGGAGGATTAATAATTGGATTTTCAGTGGGTCTAGGTGTTGACTTAACCCATGTAGCTCAAGAATATGCTTTAAGCTAAACCTGTCAAGTTTGCTGTGTGTTTGTGTGAGATTTTTACTTAAAACGATCATCTCCGGTATTGAATTTCTGAATGTATTAACTTTTTTTAAACTGTAAGATGGGTGAGTGTCACAGCATGATCACACGACATAGTTTAACAAAACTCTGAAACAAGGAAAGTTATTCCTTCGTACCCGCAGATCGCTGCATTGGGGGGACTTGCATGAAAACTTCCTCGCTGACTGAGAGGAAATCAATTGATACTGAGAAAATACTGAATCCATTTTCTTTTCTCTGCCACAGTAATTGATTGTGGAGAACCTGAGCCTCTGCTGAATGGAGGAGTAACATTGCTGTCTGGCTTGAAGAACCAATATCTTTCTGTTGTTCAGTATCATTGCAATGAGCCATTTTATTCTTCATATGGTGGCAATAATGGTAAGATTTTACTATACAATAATAAAGTATATTCTATTCTATTCAAATGCTTTCTACAGAAGCTTTCATAAGCTCTAAGCTTTGAGATTCAGATGAACTCTGTTTATGTTTTCATTGATATATTCTCCTCAAGAGGTAGCACAGTTTTTATAATATAGATTTTAATATGGTATTTCTTTATTATGTTTTGGGGTTTTGCATAAATTTTGAATCAGAAAGGACAACTATAGCATCTCCTGATGCTGATTCAGTTTGTTTATGTTTATGTGAGACATTTGCATGCATTTAGAGCAACGTTCAGCCATACCAAGACAATCCAGCCATATTGTGTAACTTGGAAGACATGCACTAAGAGAAAACTGTATTTTCTCTTAGCTATGGGTGACTTTTGTCACCACTATAGCATATACAGGGGATGAAGAAGGTACTATAACAAGGAGATTTTAAAGAACGAGTGCCCAACGTATAATAGATCTCTTAATTGAAGCCAAAAACCCTTCATAATTTAAATAAATTAATGAACTGTAACTGCACATACATCAGTAAAGTTATATAAAAAGGCAAAACCTTAAACATTTTCTCAAGCTTCTTGTTCACAGCTGCATTAGCTGTATTTGTGGATGAGAAGAAGGTAACTGCGATCTGATGAAAAAATATGCCCAAGATGGATCCATCAACTGGACTTGATTAGCGCGTTTGCATCTGGATGTATTTAGTAAAACCTACTTCCTGCACTGGAATCTGTTAAATGGCCAAAGCAGAACAGATGCAGAGATTGGTGGATATTGTCTTGCTTTGTGAATTTCCTCCAGAGAATGAACAAAATAAAGATGTTAGACATGCTGTTCACTATGGTTGAACACATTAGATGATGTACAAAATTAGTAACTTTTTGGGGAATATTTTGCAAACCGTAACTGATAATACTTGGGGATTTGATTTCTGCACCTAAGATAAAAATACCACTTTTGTAAATAATTTTTTTGTGTTATTCTTAGTTTCTCTCACCTGTGAAGCAGATAGACAGTGGAGATCCAACCATGATGTTATTTTAAGACCAGCATGCCTACCAGGTATCACTTTGGTCTCTTAAAACATCAAAGCACATCTTGATATCTCTATGTTTTCTCTAAAACTACAAACTTATATCCTATGCAGTTTGTGGTCGACCAACAAAACAAATTGAAAATGACTTTCAGAGAATTATTGGAGGAAATGATGCTGCAGATCATACCATCCCATGGCAAGCTTTAATAAATGTAGGTGACAGCAGGGCAGGAGGTATGATCATAGCAGATCGCTGGATTTTGACTGCAGCTCACGTGGTTGTGATTAATGGACAAGCACAAACTCCTGAGGTTTTATCTGTAAGTAATACTCTGTAATCTTCTGTGTTTGTCCACTGACATGTTTTTTTGAAAAACTTTTTTCTTTTATGTTTTTTGTAGATTTACCTTGGAGTTACAGATGTTCATCAAATTATAGAAAATCCTTCCCTGAAAGCAACTGCAGTTCATGTTCACTCTGAATATAATAATCCAAACAGTTTAAACTTTGACCATGACATTGCATTGATAAAACTTAAAGACCCGATCACATTCAATGCATCGATAATGCCACTGTGTTTGCCATCAGAGGATGACACATACGACACAGGAATGATGGGGTAAAGAAACAGTAGGCCTTCAAAATAATTTCATTAATATCAAATCTCTTTTACATAACTGATCTTTTGTTCTGCAACCCTTTCATTTTTTTTCAGGCTGGTGTCTGGCTTTGGCATCAATCAGCAGCGTTTTCTAACAAATAAGCTGAAGTATGTACATATTCCAGTGGTGGAACAGGAAAGATGCAGTAATTCTTTGAAGGCAATACGTATTAGCCGGACACCAAAACTGACAAACAACATGTTCTGTGCTGGAACTCCTGAAGGCGGAAAGGACTCTTGCAAAGGTGATGGTGGGAGTGGCTTCACTCTGCAGTCTGAAAATGGACGATTCTGGGCTGCTGGGATTGTGAGCTGGGGGTTCAGATGTGGACAGAAAGGAACATATGGATTTTATACCAAAGTGGCAAACTATGTAGACTGGATTAACAGAATTATGTGGGAAAATTGAAGCTTCATTGAAGCATTGAAGCACAATAACAACTTAAGCTATATACACAGAGAAAAAATAATCTTTATTTGAATAAAGTGGCTTAAGCGTCTTTATGTGTCTTTTTATACAATGCTAAAAATGTCCTCATCCACTTAAACAATCAAACATTGTAATGCCCTCATATTGTGGTTTATGGGTTTCTTCTAAAATGAGCTTAGCAATGTTCCCTTGCAGCAAGAAGGTCCCAGCTTGGGCTCTTTCTGCATGAAATATTTATGTACTCTGTGTCCTTATTCAATGTATTCTCCCACAGCTGAAAAACAAAACTTTTGATCTAAGCATTTAGTAGGATGGTGTTATGACATAAAACCAAACATTTACTAACTTGTTTATTGACAGGGCGATGCTGGAAAAATATCCATACCTCCCTCTGGTGGAGGAATTATTTATGACAGCTAATAAATGAGCCAAAGATGCATAAATTACAGTGAAAGAATAGCAAAACATAATCTAAAATAGCACATATTATAAAATATGATAATGCACTATCCAATTCTTATCACAATTTTTACAAAACTCCTTTGCTATTAAAAAACAAACATACTAGATTTTTGCCAAGACAAACATGGCGTATTCCTGGCATTAACGCAGTGGGTTGCTTAATACTTGAAACAGGAGCCATTATGACATTAATGTTTCACTTGTATCTCAGACTTGTGCTGGTACACAGCTAGAAAAATTCAGGCATGGATATATTCAATCTCCGGATTAGATGGACATCTTTCATCATATGGTGAGTTTAAAGGACTTTTATGAAAAATCAATTATGATTGAATTAAATCGTTTTTGTCAGAATATTTTGTCTTGATTCTAAATGTCTCTAAATATGAATGAAAATACCTGATCGCTTTACTCTAATTCAAAGTATTTATGACAAATGTTTGAAAGCCTTTTCATAACAGGCAGATGGTTGACTAATTGCTATAGAAATTCTCAGCTATAAAATGTATTGTCTGGTTTAGTTGATTCTCTCACTGTATTTGCTCTTTCTTGTTTGAATCGACTTTGGACCAGTGGCTCAAATCATCAAAGTCTGATTAAACAGATGGACCTCTTGTTTGTACATGTCTCCAGGTTTCTGCATGTGTTGGTGTGTGAGTGTGTCCCACTGCCAGACTCAGACCCTCCAATGTATGGGGAGATCCATACCCCCCAGTATCCTCTGCCCTATCCCCCCAACCTGCAGAAGCAGTGGGAGATCAGCGTGCCGGAGGGCTTCCAGATCAGCCTGACCTTCACACATCTGGACATTGAGGCCTCTGCAGGCTGCTACTACGATTCCATCACAGTCAGAGCAATATAATTCTTTCAGATGTACCCACTGCATAATTGCTCACATGTTGTAAAATATTTAACATTACAAGGAACACATAGGTTTGGGCCTAACAGTCTTTTTTCTTGTAAGAGATTAGTTTTATAAACTAATGTATGCCAAAGTCAAGGTTATCAAACTATTTTCTGAGTTGGGATTCCAACGTGATTGTGGAAATATAATTTATGATTTGCAGACTCTTTGTTATTTAATGATTTTTTAATGTTTTTTTTTCTCAATTATTTTTCCTCTTATTTTCACCAGTGGTGGCTGGTGAAAAAAATTCTTGGTGGGGCTGATGAACCAATGGATTTCCCTTCGTAGTCCTTATACTGTTCATTTGATTCAGTGAAAAATTGAATACCCCTAAGCTAACCCTAAAAGTAGAAAAATGACTACAAGTGCAGAATAATATAACACTTTTTTTCTAGCAAAAATAACATGTTAAATTAGCTGCAAGTAAGAAGTCTGTTCTATAACTTATACAGTATTTAATCATTAGATAAGTGTCAACAGCTAACTGAATCAGACTCAAATCTGTGAAAAATGCCAGACTAATGTATGATCACCAAGCAGTGTAACACTAGAGAAATAACAGGCTAAATTTTATTAAAACTGTGAAGAGTCAACTAATAACATTAAGCAGCAGAGGCCTTCCTACCTAAAATAACTAGGTAGGTTCGTTCATAAATATGAATTAGCAAACAGGATTTCAGCTTCTCAATGTACAACAACAACACATCAGAACGGCCATCTTACCAAGCAAACATAATATCTAACAAACTTTAGCAATATGACAGAAGCACAAAGTCAAAAAAGGCAGAGCATCATAATAATGAAAAATAAATCATAGAAATCTAGAGCAGCATTAGCATTATGCTAGCCAGCAACCTCAACTGATTATCAGCAAAGAATAAATGACGGCAGTTGATGAACAAAATAACGAAAGAGCAGCGCAATCTAAACCTAATAAAACACACAGAGTAGAAGTTGTAGCTTACCGGCCATCTGGAAAAATCCTCCATGTTGTCTGTCACAGTGTACAATTCACGGCCATTGTCGCCATTACCAACTTTATCACCATGGCGACCCAGAACTTTATGGAATCTACTATGACAGGGCAAGATTCTGAGCCCACCGAAGACATTAAATTCAGCGATGCTGATTGGCCAAATGTTTTTTATTTTCCCCTAGCAACCGCACACGATTGGCTATTTAGCTTGACTGTTAGGATTTTATCAGCATCGCCCTGAAGACAACTGGGGAAAATTAATTGTTTAATGAGAATCGGTTGGTGAAAATGTTGTATAAATAATTAAGACTATATATATACATTAAGGAAAACAGACTAATAAAATTAACAAATGTTCATAGTGGTTCACAACACCACTGGTGCGAGCCACTTATTTCTAATCAGAATTCAGGCTACAACCATTTTCTTTTACTTCTGGAAACCAATATGAAATCAACTAAACATACAATTGCTTCTATGTACTTTTACAAGACCCCATTGATTTCTTTTAAATAAAGTTTTGTGGGTAGTATTTCATCATAAGATCTTATTTTTGCAGGTCCTATATGATGAAAAGGTGCTTGGAAAGTTTTGTGGCAATGAGAACTCTGCTGATGGACATCACCCCGGCTACCAGCCCATTTTGTCTCCAGGCAGCAGACTCACCCTGATATTCCAGTCTGATGACTACAACCCGGACCGAAACCAGAATGTGGGATTTTCTGCTCAGTACCAAGCAATAGGTGTGCTTTGGTAATTTTCTCATGTGATAAATAGTATATCTTTAATTTCAAATATCTAACTATTATACGGATAATTTCATTTCCCCAGACATAGATGAATGCTCAGCACCAGAACCTGAGGATGGATCAGGTCCACTCTGCTCTCAGATCTGCCTCAACACACTTGGGTCATATCTCTGTGCCTGTCACCACGGCTACGAGCTACGCTCAGACCAACGCACCTGCATGTGTAAGTTTGGTTAATGCAGAGAATGGAGTATTTGCTCATGAAGGGTAAATCTAAAACCAGTTTTTCAGTACGCTGATGTCTCTTGTATTGAAATAAAAAAGTTTGGAAGAGACAAATGCATAATCAATTAACGTATCAGTTTCTCAAAGTAATGGAAAAAATGAGACTTTTCCCCTTTTGACTTCAAGCTATGAGCTAATATGATGGAGAGTAACATACCTTTCCACACAAATTTTATATATAAAAAGTGTGGCGTACATATATGCATTCAGCCACCCTTTAGAGTGAATTTATTTTTTCCCAAGGATTGTATTTAGTTCCATATCTTACTCGCCATTAATTGCTGAAGTAAATCATCACGCTTCCTAATGCTGCTTCCTGCATGCTCCGTTGTGAGGATGGTGTGTTGAATGTATTAATTTTCCATCACACTGCAGTTTTCTCATGGGCCACAAAGTTCACGTTTCCATGTGTTCTGTAGGTGTCCTGAGCCGAACTACGAAATCAAATGAATCCCATGTAACACTTTCCTTCCACATTGTGGTTATGCTCAAACCTTTTATTGACTTTTCTTGTGTCTAGTATCCTGTGGCGGCGGTGTATTTGATGAGCTAGAAGGACACTTGATGAGTCCAGGTTATCCGAACCCCTCGTCAGATGCTTTGTCCTGTCAGTATATAATTTCTGTGGAGTCCGGCTTCACTGTCTCGCTTAACTTTTCTGACAAATTTCACATTGAGAGTGTGGACACAGAGGAAGGCCCAAACTGTCTCCATCACTGGTTGGAGGTAACATGAATCAGCTTTAACCAGCTGTAGTAAGATTAATAGAGGTAAACAAAACTCCAAAATGCAAATATTTTCTCAGATAACAAACTTTGAGTATTTCTTTCTATGAGGTGATCATCCCAGATAGAAATCCCATGAAGCTGTGTGGGGGAACAAGCCCAGGATTAATAAACACAAACTCAAACATTGTCAAGCTGGACTACAATATTGATAACCAGGGACAAAGCAATGGATGGAGCCTGGACTACAGCACACACAGTGAGGGGGTGGAAGGAAATTAGAAAATTAAGAGCATCTGAAGGTCGAACATGCCGCTGATCACGCATTTTTGATCCTCATGTGTTTAGGAGTGACGTGTCCAGTTCCTGGTGAAGTCGCTAAAGGAAGGGTCACCCCTTCCTTAACTGAGTACTTCTACAGAGATTATATTTTTGTGCGCTGTAATGTAGGATACAAACTAATGATGGTAAGTTTAAGCACTTTTTTAAAATAAAATTTTAAAAACCACAATGTTTCAATGTAATGTGTGTCACTTTTTTCTTGGTCAGAATGGTGTGGAGATAATGGGTTTCTCTACCATGTGCCAAAGCAACGGAGAGTGGCATCTCCCACTGCCTGAATGCCACAGTACGTTAGCTTCATGTATCATTTCCAACAATGAACGTGTGAATAATCATGACAAATGTTTTGCTGACAAATGTTTAATCTTCTTTTTCCTCTCTGCCACAGTAATTGATTGTGGAGAACCTGATCCCCTGCTGAATGGAGGAGTTAACTTCCTGTCTGGCTTCCAGAACCAGTATCTTTCTGTTGTTCAGTATCATTGCAATGAACCATTTTATTCACCATATGGTGGCAATAATGGTAAGACTTTACTATACAGTTGTAACTTACTGATTTAGATGCTACAAATAAGTTGCCATAGTTGGTCAAATGGTAAATGGCATGTGCTTGTGAACCACAAAGCACTTCACACCTCATTCAGTAATTCACATACCTAATGGTAAGATAGATCTGACACAGCAGACAGAAGCGATGCTGCCATGCATCGGCACCACCAGGCCCTCTAAAAGACATTTTGCATACATTTAGGTCAAAGTCAACCTATATTTATAAATAGTTATGTAAATTACAGCCATAATCTTTCAGGATTTTGAAAGACCGGAGCTATATTTGAAGGTTGGAAGAGGGAAAAATGCCACATACATTGGTCATTTTGTCGCAAAAGGAAAAAAAAAAAAAAACTAAACTAAAATGTCTGTCGCAAAGTATATGGATTTTTGTTTTTTCAGTAATGGGTGAGGGTTGTTACAGAGGGTATTACAGAGTGGACTCCATGAAATTAGTAACTTTAAGATGCAAACAGTAACCAATAATTCTCAGTATTTATAACACTTCCATAACATTCTATTCTTTTTTAGTCTCTCTTACCTGTGAAGCAGATAGACAGTGGAGATCCAACCATGATGTTATTTTAAGACCAGCATGCCTACCAGGTATCACTTTTGGTCTCTTAAAACATCAAAGCACATCTTGATATCTCTATGTTTTCTCTATAACTACAAACTTATATCCTACGCAGTTTGTGGTCAACCAACAAAACGAATTGAAAATGACTTTCAGAGGATTATTGGAGGAAATGATGCTGCAGATCATACCATCCCATGGCAAGCTTTAATAAATGTAGGTGACAGCAGGGGAGGAGGTATGATCATAGCAGATCGCTGGATTTTGACTGCAGCTCACGTGGTTGTGATTAATGGACAAGTACAAACTCCTGAGGTTTTATCTGTAAGTAATACTCTGTAATCTTCTGTGTTTGTCCACTGGCATGTTTTTTTGAAAAACCTTTTTTCTTTTATGCTTTTTGTAGATTTACCTTGGAGTTACAGATGTTCACCAAATTATAGATAATCCTTCCCTGAATGCAACTGCAGTTCATGTTCACTCTGAATATAATAATCCAAACAGTTTAAACTTTGACCATGACATTGCATTGATAAAACTTAAAGACCCGATCACATTCAATGCATCGATAATGCCACTGTGTTTGCCATCAGAGGATGACACATACGACACAGGAATGATGGGGTAAAGAAACAGTAGGCCTTCAAAATAATTTCATTAATATCAAATCTCTTTTACATAACTGATCTTTTGTTCTGTAAACCTTTCTTTTTTTTTTTTCAGATTGGTATCTGGCTTTGGGATTACAGACAAGGGCAATCATCAGCGTTTTCTAACAAATAATCTGAAGTATGTACCTATTCCAGTGGTGGAACAGGAAAGATGCAGTAATTCTTTGAAGGCAATACGTAGTAGCCGGACACCAAAACTGACAAACAACATGTTCTGTGCTGGAACTCCTGAAGGCGGGAAGGACTCTTGCAATGGTGACAGTGGGAGTGCCTTCACTCTGCAATCTGCAAATGGACGATTCTGGGCTGCTGGGATTGTCAGCTGGGGGTTCAGATGTGGACAGAAAGGAACATATGGATTTTATACTAAAGTGGCAAACTATGTAGACTGGATTAACAAGATCATGCAGGAAAATTGAAAGTATTCAGGCATTGAAGCTTCATTAAAGCATTGTAGCACAATAACAACTTAAGCTACTGTATATACACAGAGAAAAATTAATCTGTGGTTAAATAAATTTACAATAAACAATTGAATCTGCTATCTTAACCATAAAATTTCAAGTTAGTATCTTTACACAAATTTATGCAGTATTGAGGTCAAAATGTTTGTTCAAGATACAATTGTTTTCAGAAAATAAATTGCTTAAGTACTACGCAAATTTTTTTTAACTTCATCATACAACAAAAAACAATCCTGTTATCTTTAGTGTGTTCAAAACACCAAATGCTACCCATAAGCCATCAGAGTTCCCAAGCACCAACGGACCAGCAGTGATTTGAAGTACACTGAAAAAAAATATTCTGCTCAATCTACTTAAAAAATTAAGTTAAATTAAATGAATGTTCAGGATATCCCCAGATGTTACTCAATTTCTGCTGAAGCAAATCTGTAAACCAAAGACAAAGTTTTGAACATTTGTACAACTGATTTCTGTGTTGAAAAATAAAATGCACTGATGACGCCATGTTTCTTTTTTAATGTATGTAGGTTAACAAAAGTAATGCTGTTGGTGATGTGGGCAGAAAAAGTAAATTTGATGAGAATAACATTTCAGCTAAACAACATTGTTTACCATGGCAAAGTCTATACCAAATACCTTATTTGCATATAATGCATGATGTCAAGTTGTGTTTGCGATTTAGTTTAACTACAGCTACACACAATTTATCACTTTATTGTAGGTTTGCAAGACTTAAATCACACAATATAACTTCTTTTATTTTTATATGGCTTTGCAGACAGTAGCTGTCAGAAGAAGAGCTGACAAGATGAAATATAAGCAATAGTGCTGCAGCTTCTGCACAATAAGTGTTAAAACCTCCATTGAAAAACAATAAGCTGAAGAAGCTGACAAGTAACCAATGTTTACAGCTTTAAAATGTTTATGCTGTGTAAAGTTGAAAAACTCACATCCCGGTGAATCATTTGCACCGTTTAGTTTTGATTAAATGTTACTGATTTATTTAATAAACTGAACTTGGAGATTGATAATCAGGTCATACAATGCTGGAGACAGTGGTTTGTACAGATAAATGATCAGATATTATCAGATTCGCAATAGTTTTTCAATTCAGGGGAGGGAAGGACAATGGGGAGTTGTGAAAAAAAATGAAATAACTGCTCTAAGTTAAAGTATGTATGTAAATAAACTAAATATAAAATATACACACACTCATAGAGGTCCCTCCTCTGGTTCCACCTTGGAGGCGCCACTGAGTCCATGTAAGAATCGTTTGGTTAGGTTTAGTTCTTTTTACTGACGAACGACCCGTTGACACTGTTACCATAGTAACCCATGAGTCGAATTGCGATAGTTTCTGATTGGTCGAGCCTCTGAGTCTACTTTCACTTTCAGTGATATGTTTTCGCACTCTGCGCATGCTCAAGTTAGATCATCTAAACGCACATCCGCTCCTACGGAAAGACTTTATCGCTATTTTTTTTATTATTACCGGTAATAATATCTCGTTAATGAATATCACAGATGGGGCGAAGAGGGAGTCAAAAAGCTCTCTCGTATTCAAAGAAGGGACCATCGTTATGACGCGTATGTAGCTTTTTGAAATCAAAAGTGAAAGTGCTGTGCATTATTCTTTTATTTCATTTTTAATAAAACACGGATCTTCTGCTCCTTGAAGATGATTGGAGTAATATTTATCGGATGGGTTTTGACGTGCGTTAATGGTAAGACATATTCATATTCAAACAAATGATCGTAAAATGGCAAAAAGAAAACTTTTTCTTGAATCTGCTCACAGGTTTTCTTCTCATTAGCATTTTATTGGGCATCCCTAACTTTAAAACGGTGTTATTTTTGTTTAAATGTGTTATAAGAAACTAATTTGTTTATTTTTTCCAAAATTAAACAATATTCATTACGGATGTGAACTCGCAGCAAAGAGATCGATCATAACAAAAAGTATGTTAAAAGAATTAGAATATAAATATGCATACTAAACAGAACAAGGTTGTTGACACACTGATCAGGGAGTGAGACAGGTGAAGATCTTCTTGGCACCTGTTAGTGGGTGGAATATATTTGACATCAAATTAAGATTTTATCCTCCAGGTTGATGTATTGAAAGCAGAAACATTTTTCAAACAGAAGGATTTTGAGGAGGATCAGGTTGTCTGTAAGTTAGAGTCGAGCAAACTGCAGCTCTTGTTGGGTGTTTCCAGTCTGCAAATGTTAAAATAGTGGATAAATATATAAATATGGAGCACAAAAGTGGTCCAAAAGTGTAATTTGGAGGCTGGTTAACAATTTGTTATCAGGTTAACACGCTAGGCAGTTGGTCTGGGTGCTTGTTCGTCACTTACCTTGGTGAACATATTGCACCAGGACCCATTATGGGAAGAATGTGGGTGACTGAGGCAGTGAGACGCTTTGGAGAATCTGCTGCTGGAAAACTTTGGGTCCTGTTATCCACTTCAGTATAATCTGACTTAGCATTGTTGCAGATTGTTTAGCTTTTAATGGACCAGTAGCAAGGTGTCATTCTGTGCCCCAAAGCTAAACTGGTTTAGAAAAATTTCTAAGGTAACAAAATATGTTTGAGATGATGGTGAGATGACCCAAAATTTCAATACGGTGAAACATCTTAAGTAAGTCCTGCATTGAGCCCCCTCCTTGCAGCTTACATAACCTGAAGGCTGTAACATTCACAGCACTTCTTAGGGACTCCAGTGGAGGTCATACTGGGATGGTTTTGGAGTGGCTTTGCAAAACATTTATTTAGAAATTTTTGTATGTAACTTTTACAAAAATATGTTTTTTTCCATATTTGTTAAAACTGTCACCATCTTGTGACAGTATAATATGAGACACGTAACCTGGGAGTTCCCTGTGCTACTATTGGCGTTGGAATAAATGCACCACTCCTAGTTAAAAATAACAGAGCCAGTAGGAGGTCAATCAGTCTCATGTATTTGCTGCTAAATGTACTAATAGTGAAGAAACAAATGAGATGCTGCAATGTTAATTAGCTTTAGCATTTGTTGCATGCTATGTTGAGGTAAATCAGCTGCAGTGTTGCAAAAAGCAAGGGCATACAGAGTGATTGACAGCGCTAAAACCCTCCTCCTGGCTCTGATTGGTTATTTCTGACTGAATGGTGTATATCTGCAGTTAAAACTGGGAGTACTGGGAGAGAAACTTTATATTTTCACAAATTATCTGTCATGACATAGTGATAATTTTAACAAATATGTGAAGTTCACTAAATAATATGCTACATGAAACCTGAAAAACTCATGAGCTTCAAAGTTGTTTTTTTATGTTTGTCTTCCAGCTGATGGGGTTGCAGACGTCGTTCTTTCCTGCTCTCTGGTGGAGGAGGGAGTCGGAATGGGTGGAATGGGAGGCGGCTCTCTATTCTCCCGAACTCCAGCCACTCTCGTCCTTCGAGACGTCCCAGTGGGGCCCGATGAATCCCTTGACACACTGACTCCATTTGTCCCGCCCTCAGTCCCTGATCCAGACCTCATCCTGTTTGAGAACAAAGGTGTCCGTTCATTATCTAAACATCTCAACCTCAGTTACTGTAAAACCAGCTCAGTTTGTGTTCAACATTCCTTGTTCCTTCCTTCCAGTGTCATTGCCTGAGATCCCCAACGCAGGCGTGTTGCTCCATGCAGACTGCAATGAGCAGGAGGTGATGTGTGAAATAAGTCGCTACACTCCTCGCGGACTTCAGGAAAGCTCTGATCCAGCATATTTCATGGTTTCCCTCAGCGTGGAGGGACTTGACTTCAGCACATCACTCATTCTTCAAACATTACCAGTTTCAAAACATCAGACAACCTTGACACAAAGCAAACTCAGTTTACCTCTCAGCCAGTCAGGAACTCTGCTGACTAAAGGTAAAATACAAAGTTCAGGGCTGTATCTAATAACAACAACAAAAAATCTTCTTCATAACATTTTCTTTGCTTTCTTTGCCTTTTTGTGTCACAGTAATATTCCTGGTGTTTTCCGACATAAATTCTGTATCTGCTCCTCTGAGAGGAGACGTTCTCCTGAACTGCGGCTTCAAGCAGGAGGAGACGCCGTTAGCACCTGAAGTGGGCCTGGAATGGCGTCTGCAGCACAGAGGGAGAGGCAGGAAAGTGCTTGAAATGAAGACAAAACTAGACGACACAGAAGAGGCCACTGTAGGTGAGTATTAACAAGAATAAACAAGCCCCATAAGGGATTTGTTTATAAAAACTTTATCATAAATTGTATAAATAACAGAACTAGTGAAATGAAGATAAGTGAATGTTGTGAAATATGGAGGATTCTACATTTATGAGGTTTTTTTTTTATGTACTTTAGAAAAAGTGTGTTTTATGCTTTTCTTGTTTTTATGCAAATGCTTTTTAAAGGTTTTATTAGATAATATATATAGGAGCACAGATAGTATAGCTGTAACTCGCTGACAGCTCACCGTGTCGTATTAACATGAAGTTTTACGCAACAGATTTTACTGTGAATGTTGTAGAAATGAATTTATATCAAGAAGGCGTAGTTAATTGAGACGTAGTTGCCTTGCTGGTCTGTGTGTTGAAATCAGTCCACTGCTTCTAGAAACATATTAGCATTCATAAATCTTAAAAGTTTTCTGATATGCATGCAGTTTTTAATGTGGTGAAGCCGCATATTGCATCTACCTGAATATTTATTACTATCACCTCACACAACTCTTCGCAAAGGCAAAAAATGTTAAAAGACTTCTAGAAACTTCTTTAGACTCACAGGATAATATTGATCTAATCTTAAAGCTTTTACTTTCAATAGAAATGCAAAATAACACCAATAAATGAATATTATGTAAAGGTATAACAAATAAATTCTGAGTCTTACTGCAAACTTAAAAAAAAAACATTCATAATGACACAGCAAAGGAAGGATCTGGGAGTTTTGAGGACAAAAACATTATTCAAAGTTACAATAAAAAAAATATTTCCACCTAAATCTCCAGATCCAAGTTTGTCCCTTTAACTTTGATAGGATAACTATAAAGTTGTCACATTTGTATCTGATTTTCTGTGCTCAGTTCATGGTGAGAGGAAGGACTCCGGTGTGGACGCTGCTCTGCTCCTCAGTGAGGGAAACGTCTCCATGACTCTGTCTGAGCTGAAGGTCGTCGATGAAGGAACCTACATCTGCACCGTCAATCTGGGTCATTTCCACGCCCAGCAGGTCATTCAGCTCCATATCATTCGTAAGTTTTTCCTCTATTCTGATCTTACTTTTATTTTAAGCATCCATTAAAATCAATTTTTAAAATATTTTATAACTTTTCCCTCTTGTTGATTTTCTTCCCAGAACCGCCGCAGGTTTCTCTGTCGGAGGAGAAGCTGGTTCTGAATAAAAATTCTCCACAAACACTGAGCTGTCATTGTGCTAAATACTATCCATTAGATGCACAGGTCAGTAGCTCTGTTTTTAGATGTAATTATTACATTTGCTTAATTAGCACACTTTTTGAAATAACCTGCAAAAAACCTAGAGTTTCCTTTTATCAGAGAGATAATAATTAAATGTAAATTAGAATTAAGTAATAAAAGATCAATTTTAATTTTCACTTTGCTGTTCAAAGATTTATTGTTGTGTGTTGTCTTATCGAGTACCTCAGATAGATGTAAAACATTATACACCAAAGCTGCTACTTTTTCCCCAGCTCTAAACAATTGAAAAATCTCACAAATAAATCCCTAATTATTGGACAAAACTCATGCACAGAGATGAAGCTACAACTTAATTTGACCTTTCACCGACTACGCCAGCGTCAGGCTAAACAATGTGACCAAACAAAGAAAAACAAACAAGGCTCCACATTGAAATCTGTGGACAAATTATTTTAAGTGTGCAGTATTTTTTTTTACTTTAGGGAAAATAGAAGTTCTGAATATATATTCTTTTTTGCGTTTTTAAAAAGAAACAAATATTTCTTAATGTGAGATTACTTTAATCCAGAGAATAAATGTAAACATTTTAAAAGTTAGATTTTTTTTTTGATTTTTTTTCTAGTGAGAGTTGGTGCAATAACATTATTTTCATTTTAAAGCTTGGTGCTAATTAGTTGTGTTTTGACAGACTACTTTATTTAGAGACTTGGAGACTCCCCTTGTGTTCTTCATCATGAATTTACCCATAAAACATTATAGAACATTTGTGGATAAAAAAAAAAACAAATCCTCATACTTTCAATGAAACCAATTAGGTTTTTTTCACTTCAAAATAAATATTTAAGTATTTTGTCCCATAATTGCTTCCTTAAAAAGTTTGTCATATAAACTGACTTGGCAGATTGATGATGATGATGATGATTGAAGATGATGCTTTTCGTTACCACAAAAAGCAGCTAATGAAGAATAAAAACACTTCATTATCTTCCAAAAGACCTTCTTTAAAATACTTTGATTTTTCTTGACCACAAACAGTTTTATGTTTTATAGATCAAGAAACAAAACCTTTAGTTTCAAGTGCACAACTAATAAAAATGCACAATCCTCTTCATCCAGTAGTTTGTTGCATTTTGTTCTTCAAAGAACACCAAGTGAGCCAATGAAAAGATTGGTTGCCTGATTACAGGTCATAATTTTTTTCTTTTTATTCCTTTCCTTTCAGATGGAGTGGTTTTTCCTTCCTCCAACAGAAACGGAGCCGAAACTCTTTCCGAACCAGGGCTCTCTGAGCAGTCATCGGCAGCACGGGGACGGGACGTTTACCCTGTCCTCTCATGTAACCATTCTCCCGAGTTTTTCTCCAGGAACCAAGATCACCTGCAGGGTGACCCACCCAGCTCTGGACGATCCGCTCCACATCAGTATAGTAGTCGAAAGTGCCCAACCTGGTATGTTTCTTTGCCAAATAACAAAAATGTTTGTACAAAATGTTGTGTGATTTCATTAATTTGTTAATCTAAGGATAAAATATATATTTTTATATTTTTGCACATTTGTCTTCTGTCTTTAAAACAATTCTTAATGTGTGTTTTCTCTCTACAGATTCCTATTGGTGGGTTCTCGGGTTCCTCGTTGTCACTGTTCTCTTCTTCTATCAGGTCATGAAATAAGAGACTCTCTGGTCATCTTAACTTGAAGCTGAACCTTGAATAATTTTTTTTGTAAAGGTAAACATTTTCAGGTCTTATAGCTGTTGCCTGCTGAATTTTAAATATTTTATTTGTGGGAAACATTCATTTATAATAATTTTCATACATTAGTTGCTGTATGGTTTTTATTGTTTTCTTTCTTGTCATGATGCACCAAGCAACCTTGGATCTTGAATTAATTTTTGCTGTGATATACTGATAATCTCAGCAGGAAAAACACAGTTTCTCAGAGATGAACCACTGAAGTTTCATTATTTCTGACTTACCAGAAGACCAATTTGAATCTCAAATAGTTTTCCAATCAGGACGAATAATCTGACCTTTCACGTCTTTCCTGGGGTTAAACTTAAACTTCATATCCGAATAAATCCAACAAAAACAGCAGCCTACAATAAGTCTCTTTGAAATGAGATGGTTTTTAATAGCGTTTATAGACACGTGAATGTATAACCTTTAAAATCTTGTATGTCTTTGAGGTTTCTTTTGATTTTGTTTTTAAACTCCATTGTGGCATTGCTCTATAAATTATTCATGCTTTTGACCAAAATAGATTTAAAGTAGTTTTATTCAACCAAGAAGCTAATTCATTTGTATGAGGCTGTGAATCGGTAGCTTTATTTAAAGTCAGTCAGTCAGTAAATATTTAATTATGAACCACAAAGTGCTAAAAATATCAGGATTGATGCCACTTCATTTGAGTTTCAAAGGAGGTCACTGTGGGAACAAAATACGTTAATTAATTATAAGTAGGAGGAAGATGCGGTACAAACTGAGAAAATGCTGGATTTTATTTATTTATAGCTTTTCTTTGCACTTCAGGACAAATTAATGGAGGGATTACGGTGTGGTTTTAAATGCTGCAGCTGTTCATTGTTTTTCTGTCTTTTTGTTTGTCCTACATTATCTTGTCTTTGAAAATAAAGCTTTTATGACTCGACATTGGTAAGGGTGTTTGTCTATATCAAGAGTTTTCTTTAGTTTGTTTTACAACTTGAATTAAAAATTGTGGTAGAGCATGAAAGTGATTAAAATAATCTAATAAGAGACAAAAAAACTTCACATGCTAATTTAATCCTTTCAGAAAAATATTTGTAGTTATCAGTCAAATGATTGATAACTACTAACTGAAATTACTATTTCAAGTACTATTAGGAACTACTTTTGAGAACTGCAAACATTAATACTGAACATAATCATTGTGTCTAAGCTTTATGGATTTAAATGAGCATTAGGCTGGAGCTCACTGATCAGTTTTCAGCTTTTTCTCACTGATCAGTGAGTTTTAGCCTTTTCTGTGTTTAGAAGAATCACGAGGAGAGTCAGGAAACAGTTTGATGCAGTTCAGTTCATGATTTATTTATTGGCATCAGCAAAAGTGGTAAACATGCATTTGACTTTTTTTTTGCTAAATTTGGTTGCATCTCTCATCCTATGTTCAATTCACAAAACATAATCTCTTCTCTATTCGTATGATGATCACCTGTTAATATTGTTGCTCAATATCAGCAGATCATTAGAGTTTAGTGCTACAGTTATGCATTACTCCATTGTTCTCATGAATTTTTTTGTATTATTTACTCTTCACAACTTTCAAAATCAGTTCAGAGAGAGAAAAATGAGTTCCACGAATAACCAACAGTCTCCTAAAACCTAAAGGAATTGATATAAACACATTTTCAGGAGCATAAACTTGTATGTATGTACAGTGGTTCTCCTATATTAGCTCTATGTGATTCCTAAAATGATTTACTACAGTTGCGGTTGGTTGCAGTCCTTGAGGATTATGTAATTTTTCTGTTCAAAGCAAGTGACACATTTTGGCAAACTCGTGAGCATTGTTACATTGCATAAGCAGTACGTATCTGATCAGAAAGACAATATACACAGGTCCTTGAAACCACTAAGGAAAGAAAATATACAATCGGCAGTAAGATTAAGAAATGGCAGATACACAGGTCACACGAAAATGGATACTGTTTGCCATGCAGGTTAGAAACGAATGCCTCTTACTGGCTGTTATCGTACTGCAGGTGACAGATGAGTCTGGTTTTATGGGAGTGAAAGGGGGGCAGCCTGGCGGCTCTGGGGGATCCTCATTCTGTCCTCTCTCATTCTCCTGCTCTCTGAAAACAACAAACAGTCCGACTGCTCCGCTCTCAACAGAAGGTTGCTCAAAATGCGACGCTACACATTCATCTGTCTATGGCTGCGACTCTGTCCATTCAGAGTGGAGAGGCCTTCCTCGGGTCCTTTAGGCGTGCAGATTGTCTGTCAGTAGCTGCTTCATGTGCCTTTCTGTGTACATGACTCTATTACCATCACCTAAGATAGAAAAATCCCAAAACTGACTCATCACTTTCTGCCTGGAGGTTATGACTCAGGTTGCATGTATTTATGCAGGAAAATATGCTGCTAAACTCCTACTTCTTTTTCCTGAATCACCTCTTTTTGGCTTAACGTTTCACAGAGACTTTTTTCCCTTTTTTGCATTTCTCCTTTCTTATCATCCCTGCAGAAGTTTGAGACTTGTGTGAGAGAAAGCTGAACAGGAAATGGAATAAATTACTGGTGAAATCCTATTGGGTAAAAGCTGCAGAGTGGCGGCTCACAATTGCACACGTGGAAAAATAACAGAAATGATTCGACTCCTAATCTAACATGTTAGTAATAAACATTATGATGAAAGGAGGGTATTAGTTTGGCATGTCGGTACAAATGTAGGTCTCTTTAAAACAAAAATTTCATGATCAAGCGTTGGCGTATCTGGAATAGAAAGACTGCAAATTGTTGTTCAATCTCCACTTATATTTCTCTGAGCTCTGTTTGCGTTCTCCCTTCTTCTTTCTTTTTCTCCTCCCTGTTTCCGTCCGCCCGCTGCAGCCTTCAATAATACATGAGGTGCAGAGACTGGAGAGAGTGAGTGAGACCTCATGGAGAAAGACTGAGAGAAAGCAGCAAGAAAGACGGTGGGGAAAGGGGCACGAAGAGAGCAGAGACATAGGTAGGAACACGACTGTTTGGGTGCAGGATGATTCAATGGAAGACTGTGTGAAGAGGAGAAAGGCTGATAGAAGGGAGGAGTGGCGCTTCATTTTTTCCTCTCCCCTGTAATGTTATCCTTAGGTTTGAGTTCATCTATGATGATGGGAGGCGCTCAGTAGAAGAAGTACACTGCGAATGAAGGATAAAGAGGTAGCCATTAGTTTAATGGATAAGAGATCAAGGAAGCAAAATAAGGTGAAGTAGCGTTAATTAAAATAACTTATCTTCAAAAGTTCAGTCACATCAGCTCCAGTACGGTAACTTATATTATCTGTTGTCATACACTGCATTAATTGGGATTTCATGTGAGAGACCAGCGCAGAGTGATGTGAATATCCATCCACTGTCTAAGCTCTACGATCAGAGGGGGATGGTGTGTATGTTCAATGTAACCTGATCAGAGGCAGGTTACACTGGACATGAGAAAATCTGAGAACTCCATGCAGAAAGAGCCTTTGGACAGGATTCAAACCCACCAACGCTGCAAATAGCTGCACCACCTCATGAACATTACACATGGTTTTCAATTTTCTTCACACATAAAAATGTAAAATGTGTTTTTGCGAGTTTGAATTAATACTTGTAGAACCATCTTTTGCCGAAGCTACAAATATTCTAAGGTATTTCTGATTTTTTATCTAATCTTGCAGCAGCTCAGTTGGATTTAGCCCTGGACTTTGACTGGGCCCTTCTAATGCATGAATATACTTTGATCAAAACATTTCCATTGTAACTCCGGTTGAATGTCTGGGGTTCTTATTCTGCAGGAAAGTGGACCTTTGCCCAGTCTCAAGTCTTTTGTAGCTTTTAGCAGGTTATGATCCAGGATTTCCAAGTGTTTGTCTCCATCCACTTTCTCATCAACTCCGACCAACTTCTCTGTCCTTCCAGCATGATGCTGCCACTACTGTGGTCTGTTAAGTTAAATGAGCTGTCGGTTTTCTGCTTGACGTGTTTTGCGTGTGGATTAAAAGGGTCATGTTTGCTGTGACCCCAACATGGCTTTGAAAAATTGCAAACAGGACTTCACATGGCTTTCTTCTTTTCTATAAAGAGAAGATTTGCAGAGCGTGTTACTCATAGTTGCTCTGTCAAAAGGTTTTCTCTTAGTTGCCTCTTCACTGCTTCCTCCAAGACTCAGGCAGTCATTAAAGGTGTGAAGTTTTTGTCTTTTTTCCATTTTCATTTGTGCGTATCATTCAATCACATTTACTTATAAAGTACATTACAAGGCAGCTCAAAGCGCTTTACATCATAAAAACACAAAAATAAAAAGTCATGAAAACATCATTTAGTCACCAACTGGGAAACCAGTAACAAACATGACATTTTGTCAAGTACAATCATCAAAATAATCAATACACATAAAATATGTTGGTCAATGTTCCAGTGACTATTGGTCAAAACCATCTCAGTCAGGTGGGGCTTTAGGAACTCAGTGTTTCAGGTTTATATTCACTTAACTAGTTAAATACTTTGGTTTCATGGGTTGTTTTGTTTTGTTCTCTAATGAAATTGTGCTTCATGTCAGCATCCATAGATCTGTCTGATTATCCCTGTAGATTGCCGATACTACGCAATCAAGCACTACTTGTGTTGGTCTGTCACATAAAATCCCAATAAAAATCCATTGAAATGTGTGACTGTAACATGAAATTGTAAAAACATTTAGTAAGATACAGTATGTTATTTAAAATAAAAAGGGAACATTTCACTTATCCCATAAACTTAAATTACTACAACAAACCAACATTGTACTTACAGAATATTATTCCAACCACAATGACTCCAATGATGCCCATCATGATCATCATCTGTTAAAAAGGAAAGTAAGACAAAATCCTTTAGTTATTTGATTGAAAACAGATCAAAACACCACCTGAGCAACTCAATAAAACAAAAACAATACACCATTTGTATTTTTTTATGGTTTACTTATGCAATCTATCCAGTTTCCAGTAAAACTCTTCAGTAGCATTCGTCTTTCTTCCATTTTTCCCTGAGGCGTCATTGCAGTCCTCAACAGCAGCTCATTAACAGATTATAATGTCTTCCTCTAAACAGAACGCTGAATGCCTGCAGGCATTTGCTTGACTCAGACATTAGTAGTTTCTCTGTGATGAGAGACTTAAATGCGCTCACCTTGCAATTCTTCCACCAGTACTTGTTTTTTAGCTTGGCTGCGCAGCTTTCAAACTGGGAGGCTCCGGCCTGGAGAGCATCTGCTCTGTCATCCAACTCTGAAAGCTTCTGGTCCCTTTCCAAAACCTTGTCCACGTTCACCCTCATGATATCCACAACCTAGAGCCGGCAATGAGACAGCATTTGGCAGAAACAGAAAGGTTTAAACTGTTGATGGAGGAAGGAAAACCAATAAATCACAAATAATAGATATAGAGTGCTTTTTAAATTTCTTTTAACATATCAGTTGAAAAAAGTAACACTGCACAGGTTTGGGATCTTGGTTTATCTCACCTCCTCAACTTGGGCCTGTGTCTGCTGAAGCCTGCGGTTGCTGCTGGTGTTGGGTGGGCCGGGTGGCGCTCCACCTGGGGCTCCATCTGGACCGGGGGCGCCAGGAGCGCCTGGAGGTCCAGCAGCTGGAGGGGCAGCAGCATCTGGGGCAGACCTGGAAACAAAAGAAAGACTGCATTAAAAATAAACACTTAAATAATTAAATTCTGATGTGATGTGGGTGCCACATAATGAAACTAAAGGTATAATAATTAAGACCACTTCTTTAAAATGTGTGCATTATTTCTGGTTTCACTATTTATTAGTGTCTGTTTGAGAACGTGGAACATTTGTTATTTATTTTGTGAACCACTGGTCATATAAATATATTTTTCACTACAAATAGCATATAAAAAACAAGTTCATCTTTATTTTTAAGCAACATATTGTCATGTTTGAACGTAGAAAGAGCTTGAAAAATCAATATTTACTGAAATCGATCAGATTTTCAATCACAGCTTTCATTCATCTTCACCAGTCCTTCCATGTTTCTGCTTGGTTCATGTACTATTAACCTGATTATCACCTCTTCTCAAAACTTTCTCTTACATAAGCCACACATCATTAATCTAATTGAAAACCACTAAAGTACATAGACCCAGTTGCAGAATAAATCTGAGTTATAAAATAGGCCAGAATGCCGTCAGCAGCTCAGTTAATGGAACAGTGAACAACAAAAGAGATTGAGCTCTATCTATAACGGATTCAGCCACAATCATCACCACAATATCAGAACCGCAAAGCAGTAGATGGAGGAATGTTACATTTTAGGTGTTAAAACTCTGGATGCCTGTAATATTATTGCTCAATTTAAGCGGTTTTAAATCTCCGTAAAATGAATTGGCTAAGCGCCCATAGATCAGGAAGAAGAACTTGAGCTTTGGGCTTTTCTGCAATATATGCAATATATTGAACTAAATGTCACGTTTTCCTAAAGGTATAGTAAATGTCATGTTTTTCATGTTTAAAGCCCTGAAAAATGGTAAGTGCATAACAAAAATAACTCAAAAAGTGGACCAGAAAAAAAGAGAGTGATTTTAAAAAAGGAGCAGAGTATTATAAACTACATTGCATAAATAAATAAGTAAATAAAATAAATGAATTTTTATCTAAAAAAAATCTTGAGAATTTGTTTAGTTGAGGAACAAAAGAGAAAATGTGATTTCTAGTAGTAAACTTTGATGCACTGTCTTAATAAAACGAGAGAACAAAAAAGGGAAGGCAGAAAAAAACAAGGCAAGGAAAAAACAGGAGCAAGATTAAAAACAAACTCCATAAAGAGATTGAGCTGCTGGGAATAAAAGTCACAGCTCAGCAGGGGCGGCTCCAGAAAGTTTTTATAGGGCAGGCCAGATGGGGGCCACTAATATTGTTGGGGATGACATCAAAATTAAAAAGTCACATTTCGACAGAGTTTCAGGAATTTTATTTTGCTGTTGTCATTTATCATTTAGAAGTACAGGGAACTGGGTGGGAGAGCAGAACCAAAAATAGTGATATATATTTAAAGGTGGCAGAAGGACACAGAAAATAAATAAGTAAATAAATAAATAGATTCTTCAGTTCAATGAAATGTGTTTTCTCCTATTTTATTTTAATATTAATATATAATACTAAATCTGTAGAGCCAGTGGGGATGGTCAGCAATTTAACAAGGTAGGCCGTTGCCTTCCCAGGAATCCGCCCCCCTCAGGAGCGCCTCTGCTTCTCAGGGAATAATAAGATAAATAAATAAATAAATAAAATCTTTGAAAATTTCCAAATGGTCCCAGGAAGAAGATAAATGTCATTATTATTATTATTGAACACTGTTTCAAATAACTCCGCTTCTGAGTCAAGCAAACAAAAAATAATGCTAATTTAAATAGTTTAACAAGATGATGTTTTATAAAACCCACTCGGTTTAAATCCCCTGAAGGATTAGCTGTGGCAGTAATCCAACTCTATACATAATTTAAGAGATGTGACGACAATTTTCACATGCGTCAGCAAAAAACACAACAAAGTGAAATAAAACAGCACCGTTTTTGATTCTATATTGATTAAAAAACACATGCAAATGAAGAAGAACTGAATAAAGATTTATCTGGATCAGGTCTTTTGCACTGTTGTAAAAAAAAAAGGACGCAAAAGAGAATCCGCATTAATACTCACATCTTCTATGCAGCTGTTTGAACTGACTCAGCGGTGGAAGTGAGGGAGGAGAGGGAGGATACCAAAGTAATAATAATAATAAAAATCTCCGAAAAGAAGTGAAGGCACTTATCCAGGAAAAAAAATCTGAGGTTTTAATTAGTAAAGAGGTTTAAGTAGCTTCAGAAAAGGGCGGGGAGTCTTCTTGGCGCAGTGGAGATCTTCTAGCGATGCATTTATACTGCAAGCCGTCAGCAAAAGTACCGCAATACCGAGCCACGTATACAGGTCAGGCAATAACTCACAGTGAGGCTGGGGGAGAAAGATGGGGAGCAACGCGAGTTCAAGAAGAGAGGAGCGCTTCTAAATTATAATCCAGCCGAGAGATGAATCCATGGATGTTCGGGTCCCAGCGGGGCTGCTGCGTCCGGCTCTTCCAAGTGATGCTGAGCTTTTGGAGCTGCTCCTGGATGCTGATCGAGGACGCAGCGCTGATTGGCTGGCAGGTTGGGTAGTTTCCTCTTCTGAGAGCTACAAACAAATTTCAAGATCGGTGAGAAAGAAAAGTGCAGTGATGAGAAACCAGCTGTTTCTCGTTGACTCCCGTCTCCTCCTCCTCTTTTTTTCTCTCTGCGCGTCTTGGGGGGAAGTGCGGTACTTTGGTTCGTGCAAAGTGTTTCAGCTGCAATAATGCGTCTCCTCACTTGGACTCCCAACGACAGTGCGGCGCCCCTCCCCTCCCCTTTACTCCCCTCCCGTTTCCTCCTCTCAGGCTTTGCAGTGCTGCAGCTCTCCGTGTTGGATGGGGCGGCGGGACCAGACTGCGGTATAGTGGACAACCGGAGTGTTGAGTCGACTGTTTTCCTCTCCCTGGCCCGGGATTCTCCCAATTACCCACCGACTACTGTATCACATTTCCCTTCGCAACTACCTCTGTTTGACTCAAGTCCAGCCTGTTTAAATCCGCACCGTGTGCACTTCGACAGACCCACTTATTCAACAAAAGTAACAATTAAATGAGCCGTGGAAAGCTGAGGTCCTAAAGGAAATGCTGGATTGAAAGAATGAAGGGTCAATGCAGTTTAGAAACATGAACTTTACATGAAAGGATAATTCAAACTTTTGTTTATGTTCCTTTAATGAAATAGTTTCTATTCGTTAATTTTATGTTAAGAAATGAATGATTTTAATTCATTCATTCATTTACCCAAGTTTGCTCCATTGAAGTCAGATTTCTTTTGTAAGGGAGAACTATCTTACATCAACTACAAAGATCATATAACAGATCAATCAAGCTTGTCTTCTTCTTGTGTGCATGCATGCATTTTTTTATTTCGTGCCAAATTTATATATTTGTATTTTAATATCTGAACATCAAGTGCAAACAGTCAGGGATATAAACTTTTGCTCATGAATCAGATTTTGGCTGAAAACTGAAATGGCTTTTGGAAGCTTATTGTGATTTCTTTGTTCCCAGGTAGAAGTGAAGACACTATGAATGAATTTTAACTAGAATTTCTTTAAATATATGCAGACTAAGCAATGATGAGAGTGTAGGGATGTCCTGCTTACATCAGAGCAGACATAATCTCAGTGATGTGTGATGCACACGTGAAACCAAATGTTTAGACAAATACATTTTTTTTTCTGACAGTCTGAATTTAAATCAAACCAAACTTTTCTTGCTTTGGCTTAGTTTGAATTACCAAATTACCAAAATTACTATTTCTATTAGCTGAATGCCAGAAAATGTAGCGAGAACATTTTTTAGAAACAGATGTTTTCAGGCTGATCAAAAAAGGTCAACATCTATCAAACATGGATCGAGAAATGATAAATTATTTTCTGTGTCCTATTCTCTGTAACCAAAGATTACACTGTGAAGCATGGCTGCTGATGCATCATGCTATCGGGATATTTCTCAGATTATTAAATCAATCCACCAATATGACAGATTAAAGATCAGTGAGAACATTGAGACGCTTGAAGAGAACAAGTTTCCTCATAATAAATGAAATACTTTCAACAAGTGAATGGCTCCAAATCACCTGCAAAGGAGCAGAATCTTGACTTCAGGCCAACAGGAATTATGCAAAATGTTAAAAGGGGAACATGTAGCGAGTTGCTGTAGTCAGCTTATTGTGAGTAAATTCTTTGCAGACATTCTTAAATGTCTGCATTTAAGAAAAATGCAGACACTGACAGTCTTTCAGCAGCCGAATTTTATCACTTTCTATAGAATCAGACAAAATGTGTCCATTTTTCTTCATGCTTTGATTTGGAGCAGAATGGAAACAGAAACAGAGGAATATAAACCCAGTGTTATTTTTTTACACAGCTACAAACAATTTTACCTTTAATTGCAATTAATTATCTTTAAAACTGACCTGATTATTTACAACCTTAATAAGCGATTTAAGAGTGAATATATAGTTTCAGAATGACATGTACATGTGTCTTTTTGTGTGATGGTGTATGTCCATCTGGACCACTGAGCGTTTGGTCTACACCCACCTGCCTAAGCAGGAAAAAATAAATCAGGTTTAAAATGAATCCAAGTGTAAAAACCCATTTTAATTATCATCTTATGATGTATTTTCAGTGTACTTCCAGGCTTTTGAACAATCGTCATTAGGTCCAAAAACTAAACGAACACAATGGCTGCAAGTTATTTTCTAATTTGATCAGCATAACACAGTGACATGATGAATTCACTGACAGTCCTTGTTGAGTGAGGCTCGTTGCAGCGTTAGCGATGCTTTCCGGTGCGGTTGAAGCGTCTGTAGAGGAATCTGATCCTCTTCTCCAAGTTGTGTCTGTCCAGAGTCATCATCCTGTCTCCCACCATCTTCTTTTTTCTACTCCAACGCTGCAGCTCATTACCTCTGAAACCTTTCAGCCAGCAGGGGGCCATAATGAGGTCTTTAGGATGGGCTTTGAAGTCCCCTAGCCAAAAAAAGTTAAATGAGATTACTGCACTGATTATATGTAAGACAGAGGAATAACACTGGAAAAAAAATAAAAATAAAAAAATAAATAATATATATATAATATATACACCATCAGAAAATTACTTATTTTACACCTGTCTGTTTACATTTTCTCTAACAGTGATGTTTGGGTGACACTTTATTTGAAGGGGTGTGCACAAGACTGATATAACACTGTCATGAACAAGAAGACGACTTCATGAATGTTTATGACTGTCGTCATGAAGTGTCTTTCGGTAACATTTTTTTTATTTACTTTTATTGAAAACTTGCATTAAAAGTCCATTTAAAGTGTCAACTTTGCAATATTTGGTAAATAATGACACTTTTAATCTAAGATTACGTTAAAACTTGCATAAAAAGTCAATTTGAAGTATCAACTTTGTATCAAAAGTGTCTATTTACTGAATAACACTTCATGACAACAGTCAGACATTCATGAAGACTCCATGTTCATGTCAGATGTTATGTCATGTTTATTACGGTGTCATGCCAGTCTTATGCACATCCCTTCAAATAATGTTTTACCCAAATTTTTTTATTGAAAAAAAAAAAAAAAATCATCTTCTGAGACTTCTTAGATTATCTTGCTCACATACAAGCTAACTAAAACAGTCCATCTATGGTGAATATATATATTTAGATTATACTAATCCGTTACCTAAGATGCCGATGTTGTCATAAACTCCAAACATGCTCCTCTTCTCGTTCCACCTGTCCACTTGTTTAGGCTGAGGGATAGCATGCATCCTGATCTGGCAGCAAGTCCCTGAAGAACAAATTACTGCGTTCAGCACCGAGTTTCCCCACAAGGATTACGTTTATGGTAGATTTAATATTTTATACAGTTTTATATGTGAAAAAACAAAACAGTCAAGAATTTTGAATGTTCATATAAACAAATATGTCAAATTTGTAAAAAGAACCAAAAGTTACAGTTTCCTATTTATGGGTTCCAATACCTGAACCCATAAATAGGTCCAGGTATTTATGGGTAAACATAACATGGGTAAACAATGAGTTTTTCGGTCATGTATTATCATCTGACAGCATAGTTTTACCCCTTGTTGCTCTATCAAGCTATGAAATTCATAAATTATCAATCAGAAGAAGCATTTATCTGAGAAATAATACCGCTGCACCAAACTTCTACTGTCCCAATTTGTGGTTTATGCAGAACTTTTGTTTGCTTTAACATTTTACTTAGATAAAAGTCACTACATTGTTTCACCCCTTCATCTTGTTGCCATTTTTACTAAGCTCTGCTCTGGTGGAGCGCTTCATAAAAACTGGTGCATAAGATACCAATTTCAATTAAATCTTTTATAGCAATCAGTATGCAGGATAAGATGATACAATTTTATGCAAGAAAGGATTCTAAAACACAAGATAGTGCTACTGAAAAAACTAATGACTGGTGATGATTACATCTTCAAATTCTAATCTTAAGATTTAGTTTATGACTGAATGCATTTGTAGGCAGCAGTACAGGCTCTAAAATAAAACTGGTAATGGATGCAGTGGGTTCACTGGAGCCGTCCTGACCTGTGGAAATGGTCCTGACTGGGAGCAGCAGAGTTCCCGCAGACTGAAAGAAGATCGATCCAACTCTCAACAAACCTCCAAGCGCAAACATCTTCAGTTTTCTGACAAAGATAAATCATACAGTTAGATTAAAACTCATACAGAGTGTAAACCTAGTGACGGTCTGTCGTCAGACTGAACTTTCTTAGCCTCTTCGTTTGTATCTACATTGACCGTTAGCTTTAGCATTAGCTTCGGCTAACACGTTGCGTAAAGGTCGACGTTGAGACTTGTACCTGTTTCCGCGCTCAATAGCAGTTCTGCATCAGATGATTCTCTCTTTGCAACAGCAGGAAATACTTATTGTCGAAGATATAATGACAAAAATACATGTTATCGTCGCTTCGACATGCTCTCTATGCCCGCTACCGTCTTTATTTTATGTCCCACAATGCAGCGCAGCTCTACCGTACTGTCGTTTAAGCGGCGCAAGACAAAAAAAAAACAAAAAATTTTTTAAATCCTTGCGCATTAAAAAAAAAAAAAAAAAAAGGTTTACTGCCAGTAGAGGGAGCTATTTGAAATGGATGACAGATTTGATAACCAAAACAAGGTCAGTAAGTTGCCTGCCTGGTTCAAACAAGGTGAATAAAAATGCAAGTTTAATCCAGATATATTTTGTGCTTTTTTTATGGGCAAAATGTTAGTTTTAATGATCTTCTCAATATTAACATAATAAATCAAGTAAAGCATCAAAGAAAGAAGCTAATTAATAAATTAAAACACACTCCAATTTAGTAAATTACAAAATTGTATTTGTATGTTGTGCATTAAGGACAAGTTGTCACAAGTACTTATGATAATCAATTTGTCATTAGGGGCCTGCAGAAACCTTCACATGAGCAGGTTTAAAAGATAAAAGGAGCCAAATGGAATAAATGTTTCAAAGACAAAGCCTCACTAAGATATTCACCATGGTCTGCTCAACTGAACCACCCACATTAAAACACAATGTAAACATATGGTCTGAAGATCAAACCGCATCAGCCCACTCTTTGTCAGACAGCGAAAGAAAGGATACTGAAATTTCCACCTGTGGGTTTGTGTTCTACATTATTCAGATAAATAAAGGGTCTTGTGTTTTCTTTTGGTTGACGCTTAGTGTTCCCCTCTTTCACTGCAAACTTTTTTCTCTCAAGTTCATCATCTTTTCCTATTTTTTCTATTTATATGTGAGCAAGACAGATTGCAATATTATTTAAATACTGTAATTATAGATTGTAATAGACAACTATCTATATATATAGATAGTTGTCAATATAGTGGCCAAACTCTAAATATTTAACCTAAAATTTGGTTAAGAATTATGATGATTGTGACTTGCCAAATTATCCAGTTGATCTGTTTTATTATCTCAGCTATGAATATTTCCTCCAGTTGGCCAGGGATTAGTTGCTTCTATGTGGCAACTTCTTATGTTGGAGGAGCAACTTCTTACAGATCTGTAATTTTACCAAAAGTCCATTGTCCACTGTAAAGTTTATTAATGCCATCTTATTTCTTGTGCCTCTTGTGATTACATAGTTTGGTAGCAACTAGTTGCATTTACTCATTAGAGTAACTTCTTGGGAAAAAACAACTTTTAGGAGTAGTTTTACTAAGCTGTACTTTTTATTTCTACTTGAGAAATTTTATTACGATGTATCGCTACTCTTATTTGAGTAAAATTTCTGAATACTCTGTGAGTGAATGAAGAACAAGTTTGTTTCAAACACAAATTCACAACACAGACCTGCGGTTTTTGTAAAATTTTTATAAATTTTATATTGAAAGAAATATATTTGTAAAAATGTTTAATTTGCCTGTTAATTAAACAGGCAAATTGCTTTGCAATTTTTCAAAATAAATTATTTTCATTTTGTGCCAAAATTTCCACATAACCTTATATTTTGGTACATTTGATGATGTGATATTTAAACTTTAAATGATTAATGTTCAGATCAGTTACTAAAACCTTTCATCACCTTCAAATACTCTTTACTCTTACTTAAGTAATTTCTTGGATGGCGACTTTTTACTTGAATAACAATATACTGAAGTAGTGCTACTCTTACTTGAATAACATTTTTGGCTACTCTACCCACCTTTGTCGCACTAAAACATATGCAACTAAGCACAGCAACATAGGATTTCCAAGATAAATCACCAAATTAAGAATATAAACAATCAGCTTTCTTGAAGAGACTGTGGAGATCATAATCAAAATGTCGGCTGCTTGAGAACTTCAACTGCAGCTGCAAGTCTTGGGGGGATTTCTCTAGCAGTTTTGCACGTCTTAAAACTGAAACTTTTGCCCATTTCCTTCTTTGTAAAACAGCGAAGCACATACCACGATCTGAATGCATGTTTATGTTTTATCATATATTTTAGACATTATATGGTAACTTTCTTCTTATTAGTATTTCTTTAGGCTAAACATATCAAAAGATGTAATTTAGAATAGATTTCCATCATATTTAGGACTTCCTGCTTGTGTTTGCATAAAATCATAAAATAAAATAAAAATCTTGGCTCAAATTACAACCATGATATATATAATTCAACATCAAGGATGCTGATTCTTTTATGCGTAGATGGTTTACAGTTCTTTTAAAATTTTGGCTACATTAGATGAAGGCCTGTTTCCATTTACATGGAAAATTAATAAATTAACACCTATTATTTAGGAGGTATACCGGAAAAAAAATGACTAATGTGATGAACTAAACTGGTTGCTGAATGTATTTGATTAGAGGCAGGTTAAACCAAACATATCTGTAGGATTTCTGTCTCTTTTCTTTACACTTTAAATTGTAATGTTTATTTTTGTAATCCAATGTTCACTTCATTCTGTACAGGATTGCATGTGGCTTGGACTCTCGAGTTGCTCTGCTTTCCACTGAGTCACAGACGTACAGCGCTCGGCTAACTCAGGCTGATAAAGAAATGGAATAATTAAAATTTCAAGGTGAAGGAACCTGGTCAGTGTGCAAAAGGCCACATGGGAAACCCCAGCCCAGAAAACAGGAAGTCTCTTGAAGTGTTGGTCACAGTTCTAGGAAGCCTCTGAAAATACAGTCTAATACAGTGTTATGAGTTCCTTTTATGATAAATGATCTAATTTCAAGAGGGTTAAAGTAATAAATTCACTGAAAATTCAAATTATTAATCTTTTCATAGTCACCTTTAAAAGGAAGAATGAAAGAAAAGAAAAATAAAGAAAACAAAACAGAGAACAAGAAGACAAGAATAAAGATCTTAGTCACGCCTCTGTCTCTTGAGGGTTTCTGTTTGTTAGTATTAACATTTAAGGCTGAATTCATCATGGAGGTTTGTACATTTCTTGAGAATTTGATCACAGATACAACGACTTGGAAACACCCACCCAAGAAATGTCAAATTACATCTTCTAATTAGTTTGTTTTTTATATTTTTCTAAACAACGTCTATTAAGGAACCTGCAGCACGTTTTATGTCTTTTATGAGTTACAGACCTCAGAAAATAAAATTAAAATCAGTTGGTCAGATATGAAAGAAAACTAGAAACTGATACTGACCAGAAAGATTCTGAATTTGGATCTCTATTCTTAGATATAATTTTTTTTTTCTTTTTGCAGAAATCCATCGCTCTGTTGGTAGGACAATGATTAGTCATGCACTCAGCAGTTCTAATATTTATGGAAAAGTGGCAAAAATGTCATTTATAATCAAAAGAAGGTGCTCTGGTCAGATGAGACCAAAATGAATCCTTTTGTCTCATGGACAAAACGCCACATGGTGGAGGAAAACTAGTACTGCACATCTCCCTGGACCAAGCATGCCCATGTGAAACACGGTTATGGCAGCATCATGCAGAGGACACATTCGCTGTCCAATGTGATTAAGCTTGAGCTATTTTACAAAAAAGAGAGGGCAAAGATTTCATTTTCAAGACTTGCAAAGCTGGTAAAAACATACCCCAAAGATTTGCAGCTGCAACTGCAGCAAACAGTGGTTCAACAAGGCGGTGGGTGCGGTGGTGTAGCTAAAGCAAATACAGTTTTACAAGTTTGTTGCTGTAGCATGCCAAAATGGGAAAAAAAAAATCAATAGTAGGCAGCACTCTGCATGCATAAATCATCCTCTATTTCTGCAGGTCTCTGATGTTACAAGTGAATTTTAATGCTTCAGACTAAAGTGGGATGCAGGTGTGCAAGATGTGTGAGTGTGTCTTAGAAACCAAACTTCCCAGTCTGAAAGTAGTTTGTGCTGTTGCTTGTTTGTTGATAAAATGATTTTAAAAACAAAAATGACTTTAAGCACTTACTTCTTCATCTTGCCACGTCTCTTTTGGGGAATGAATGCAGTGCAACAATCTTTCTCTGGGCGCAACGAGTGTAGAGAGTCTGAATACTCTCCTAACTTCACTGGCAGAAAGCAGAAGAGCTTTACACGCAAATGTCTGTTTGGTGTTTATCAGATCTTCACATCAAAATGTTAAATTGCAAGTGGAAATGTTTTCAGCAGATGCAAAGATAGTTTTTTTGGCCAAGAATTAATTTCTCTGCTCTGTAAAGCTGGATTTGCATGAGTTTTGACCAGTATTTTTATTCATACATTTTTTTCAATTTTTTTATTTTTATTCCAACTTGTGAGTGGATTCATTCATGTTTGCAGTGAGCACCATGGTACCACGCTTTGCTTCCTGTGGGTTTTTGACAGTTTGTGATCATTAACAAAGATATTTTTGCAGCTAATGTGAACTTTGCCTGTGTTTGAATGATGTGAATTTGATTTGAATCCATTTATTTAGTTTATAATTTCCAAAAAATCTTGCATTTTCCAAAGGATGTGAAAGTCCATCACTGGTGGCACATGTACTTGTCAAAGTCTTAAGCTTTGACAGACTTATCTTCTTCTACTCATAGGGCTTCTTTTGCTCTATGAAGAAAATACTGGATATATGTTATACAGGAAGTTTGGAGTTCTAAGTCCAAAATGAGATGCATGTTTGTCTCACAGTGTCAGGGATGCACCTTTTTTTTGTTAAAGTCAGGCTTTTTCAGTGTGAAAGTGCACTGGTTTGCATTTTCTGAAACTGTTAACTAGCAAATGGCTCTACAGTCTTTGCTTTACGCTCTATCTGCTTTTGAGGAGGAAAATAAGAGATGGCCGACATCTATGAGCAAATGTATGGAGCTAAAAACTGGGCAATCCAGAAAGAAAACCTTGTTAGAAGCTGAAAGAGATGAAAAACATCTTAGTGGTTTAGATCAAAGCATATCTACTTGTTGGAGTGGCCCAGTCAAAGTCCAGACCTAAATCCAATTGATAGTTTGTGACAAGACCTGTAAGATACTGCCTGTTGTACTTTAAGTCATTTTGCAAAAAAGACTGGGTAAATATTCAGGGGGCTAAACACAAATGCAGCTCACACTTTTCCAACTTTAATTGTAAAATAATGTGAATCGTCATCCCTTAACTTCAAAAAATGCACAGTTCTGTGCTGGTGTATTACAAGAAAAGCTATTAATTTGGATTTTTTTACTCCTTTTAAAGGGGTAAAATGTTTTTACAAGCTGCTGTAGATAAAGTTGTTTTCTACAAACATCAGGCTTGTTGGGACGCCTGTTACAAAGTTTTAATGCTAAGCTCCTCAACATTTTATAAATAATGCTTCTGTGGATAAAAAATTCTAAAGTTTAATTACAATTTGTTTTCTGGACTTGTAAAGTAAAACCATGGATTAAAACACTCTTTGTAGTTTAGAGCTTAATCTCTTGTGTTCTTCTGAATAATATTCTATCTATCACACTATCGCTGTGTTAAGGTTTATTTGGGTTTCCTGCTACACAGTGAGTTGGACTGAAACCATAAGAACCTCCCTTCATTCACACTGTTTCTCTTCAAGGCTCTGTGTACACACACACAGACACGCTGACAGATCTAGGCACTTTCAGTCTTACTACTGCAGAGAGACAAATGGAATATTTTGTCATTTTCAAAAAAACAAGCCCAGCAAAGTTGATCTTTGTCAGTATTTCATTTTTGCTAACACATCTGCCAGTGTATGGAAATAAGCTTGAACGAAACATTATCGAACATTATACATTTCCACTCACATCTTGTGCTCTGTAGCCTGTGCAGAGAAGGCTGGCCTTTTTACTGTAAGTGTGCAGGATGTGCGCACATATACCTCAGCATTGACTGTTTATTTATTTTTATTTTTTTTAATAAGTGCAAACCCCTGTTTGCATGTAAAGTACATGCAGACTATAAGAAAAAGAAAAAAAATCCCCTTTTGTGAGATTGATAAAACATTATGCAGGATTATATCTCAGTAAATAGCAAGAAGATCATTTGCTTATGTTGCAATAATCTTCACCGCCAAGCAAAGCAAAGCGCTGACAAGAAAAAAAAGGTTCATTCTCTCAGCAGAGCAGAAATAATATCAGCCTCCTCTGCCAGTAAACTCAGTGGAACATCACTTAGCATCACCTACATATGCAAAATGCTGTCACTTATTCACATCAGTTATTAAAGCCACAGCCAGGACTGCATTTCTCCTGGTTCTAACCGTCTTCTCTCCATATGGTTAAAACTGTAGCAGATATGGCTGGTTTGGGGCAAAAAGAGTCAGAATGTATTGAGAACGTGACACAGGAACAAACTACTCATCCTCTGATCTTCTAAAGAACTTCATTTGACTATTTTCCAAGCTCACAACTATTAACATAATCATCACCCTCTAAATACTCGTAGTAAAAGATTTTCCATCTGAGGGGCATTTTCCCTCAGAATACAGTCACCCTCGCATTCAGATACAGTGGAAGTGATAAAGCATCAGCTGTGCAGTAGGAAAGACCACTTCACAGCGAGTGACGCACACAGGCCCCCAACGCAACAGAGATTCTCACAGACCTCAAACACAAAAAGATCTTTTAATTTGAAACCTAACGGTAAAGTTCAAGGTTTATTTGATGAAAAGACGTTAAAAGTTTCATTTTTACCGTGTTATATATGTCACATGGCTTTTTACCAAGGAAACAGTTCCAACTAGAGGAAGTAAACAGCTTTGAGGTTTCACCCACACACACTCAGGTGTTCTGGTTCATATGTGTGACTTTAACTTCTCTCTATCCTCCTCTGTGCAGCTACAGCATTTATCTATCTGTCAATCTACCTTTCTTTTTCTAAAATCTCTGGATAAGATCTTCTTTCATCTCTGACTTTCCTCGCTAAGAAATATGTGAAGTACACTTTATTCTGTCTTAGCTATTTTTATATATCAAGTTTTATGTCTAAAGTTTGACTGGTTCCACCTCTGGAAGTAAAAGCATATAGGAAAACTTTTAAAACTATAAAAGATTTGTCCACTGATGAGGAAAAACCCTGGCTTGATTATTCACCCGCAGAGTTAATGCCAGCCTGAAAGGAAAACAGAAAATGTAACAGATTTAAGGAAGCCATGCTCTGCAATTCATCACAAGACCAGGACAAAAGTTCCCCTCAAATTTAACAAGATTTTAAAACAAATAAATTAGGATACAAGTCAAACAAGGGTGTAATATTACTTAAATCACAGGAATAACTAACAAAATTTATCGTCCAGTAACTTCACTTGAAAATAAAAAAAAAGCTTTAAATCAGAAAATATTTCAAAGTTGAACAATACCCTAAGGCTTGAATTTCCAACAATAAGTCCACAATTAAAACATATTTGCATGAAATAAATAATGAAACAAAAAGGCATTGCAACTTTTGCTGATATGAAATAATAGGAACACAATGTCAACATCATCACAGTGTTTGAACTGCAGCTGAAGCTTATTAAATGCATAGCAATGTATTTAATGTTGTGTAAATGTGCCTGACCTTTGACCCTCCTGGCTTGATGCTCTTACTCTCCACAGCTGGGATACAACTCTACAAACAAACATAGGGTTCTTCAATCTTTGTTCTGTTGTCATTATTGGCCACTCTTGCATTAATTTGGTGTGGAATGCTTTAGATGCTGCATACTCCATTTTATATCTTCTGATTTTCTTTTAAGAAATGCTCAATAATGTCTTTATCTGTGCATTAGATGTAAACAGAAATTTGAAACTGCAGATTTCTTTGTATGGATGGAAGGATGGACAAATTGTGACACTATCTCCACTGCTATTGCAGTTCAGCTGACATGAGGCATGAAAAATATATAGGTTCTGCACATTCTTCATCTGACTGCATACATTAGACTGTGTTGTGCAAAAACATTTGCTGCTACGTTTAGTTGGTGATGTTTACGGAAAACACAGCTCAGATGGATTTATTGTGTCAGGTTGAGTTCAAAAGTGATTTTTTTCTCCCAGCTGGTACAATAAACAACCACACAGACCATCAAAACCCCCAGCACTACTCACCTCTAGAAAGATCTGATTTGCTCTGATTGACTGAGTTGTGGTAGAGGCTATGTAGGTGTTATTAGGAGGTGGGAGTCAATTTCATTACTTGAAGCCACATTTCTTTAAGCAATATCTACAATGAATCCCTCTATTGCCTCAAAAACCTCCTCCAGGTTTGATCTGAAAAACCGATTATGAAACCTGTTCAGATGCTTAAACTATTAGATAGTACAAAATCAAGATGCTATATGCACTTAGATAACTACCAAGTATGACTGAATGCTGAAAATAAACTAAACGGTCTTCAAGAAAGTATTTTCTTAAGGTTGTTCCTGGTTATTGCACCTATTTTATCTCTCATTTTATTTCTCTGATTTCCAATTAAATTGTGCTGGATAGATGTCACAGAATATGTGTAAACACGTGCAAACACACACGCACATGCGCACGCACACACTGTAAAACATTTGAGCCGCATTTAGTTGTGTCAACTATCTTCTACTCTTTAATTCAAATAAATTTAGCGAGTTTTAGATTTTGAACCTAAATGTGAGTTTGTGAAAGGTAAACTTACAGTAGTAAGTTGTGTTAACTATTAATTTTGTCAAACCTCCTAGAATTGAATAAATTAAAATTTTTAGGTTTGCACTTAAAAAACTGAAAGAAGAAGAGTGGGAACTATTTCCAGAACTCTTAGCAGCTTGTTTTTGTATTCTGAGATGGAAGTGCGTTGCATTGATCTGACTTATGTGTATTATTTAGGAAAATGTTTATTCTGATGCAACTGACAGTTAGAAAAGCTTGAGGATAATGTCTTTTATTATCAGATTAAAAATGTTGTTCATGCAATTTGAAACAAGAATTTAAATTGTTCTAAAGTAAAATAAGTAGTTATTTTAACTTGATATTGTGAATAAAATGATACAGAAATGTTTTCTCTTTAAGTGAGGGAAGTTTTTTTCAAATAGTTATTTGGTTTAAATTACAGCATTACGTTAAAACTCACATTTTAAGATTGATTAACTTAAAAAACAATGTTTAGACAACTTGAACTTTAATTTCTGAGTTAAAACTGATACAGTTTTCTTGTTGACTTAAGTTGCATTTTCAAGGCAGCAGGTGAACCAACTTCAAATGTTTTACAGTGCAGAAAAATAAAAGTTTGGTCCGTCCTAAGAGCCCATCGTCCTTCTATTTATAGTATAATCTTTCCTATTTTAATCTAAAGCTAGAAAAGTAACCTATAAAAGCTAATAAACATCCCGAGGAAGGTTTCCAACCTTAAATAAATGTTTTCTTTGAGACCACAAGAAGATATTTTTTGCCACTTGAATAAAAAATGGTTCCAATAATACTAGGAGTGACAAACATTGACCTATGAGAAACATTAAACTGCGTCATCTTTTAAACATCATATGTGATCGTCAGGCTTTCCAGATGTTTACGTCTGCATTCTCAAAACTCAATGTGTTTACAGTTAATCAGATTCCTTCTGGCTGCGGCCGAATGAAAAATGGTAAAACTATGATATGAAACAATCCTTTGCCTCACAGTGTGGGCCCATATTCTTCTGCTGTTGCAATCGTCTAAGGTCTGACGAAAAGGAAAGTAAAGAAATGAGAATGGAGGGGATGATTCACGTTCATGAATATCCATCAGGGCCAGATTGCCGTTCTTTAAGCGCTGCTCTCATGCTCAGGCGGCTGGTGGAGATCTGATTTGGTAGCATCGATGGTTTGGTAACCATTGGGCGTGAACGTAAGTGACTGGAAGTGACGCCGTGGTGACGGCTGCGTTTGGTGTTGCAGTTTCGAAAAAACAACCAGGGCTTCCATGAATGAAACCAACAATACTGTATTTGTAAACAAAAAGCATTTGCTGTGCTTTATAGAGAAAACTAAAACAAATTATACCAAAAGATTAGCCTTATAAAAGTTTATCAACTTACCTATGTATCTTTATTTATCAACTACATACCTCTAAAATGTATTTAGAGTACTTAGATTGTTTTTTCTTATAGGATTTGGGTCAAAACTTTTCTTGTGACCTCCTTACTTGTTGAGCTTCCAAACTGAATATTTTCACATATTGCTGGAGAGGATTTCTCACTTAGAAGAATCAGAAACTAGAAAAAGATAGAGAGAATCCGTGGGAGGAAGTGGGACTCCCTGTTTACTTCTCAGTCTTACAGTTTCCAGGCTGACAAAGCCAGACCGCATCAAAGTCTCCCTGAAGTCACGTGATCTGCAGAGGAACTACCCATCTCTGCCTCCGCTCGCACCCACGGGCTCATATATAAACCCCAACAAGCCGAACGTGAAGAAAGCACATGAGAGAGACGGCTGAGGAGGCACTGAGGAAGAAACACTGATCAGATTTGAAGGATTTATTTTAACTGGGTGTGAATTTAAAACATCAAAATGATGCTGGCGGAGACTCTCGTCTTTGGGATGATTTTTCTTCTGACAAAAGGTAATTTTAGGGGATTTTTTTAAACAAATGATCAGATATTTAAAGTTGTTTTTTTCTGAGTTTTCAGTTTGTAAAGTATTTATCTTCTGTTGTATTTCTAGGAGTGAGAAGTGAGGTGACAGAGGTGGTTGGTGAGGCGGGTTCACAGGTCGTGTTGCCCTGCATATGTGAAGCTGCACAGTGTGATCCTGCTGCCATCACCTGGAGCAAAGACAACAAAGGGTAAGAAACAAATCTAAACAAACAAAACTAATCCTTAATATCAATCAGGGCCAAAAGTGCCACAATACATCTCATAAGAAGATTTATTTAAAAAATCATAAATGTGATCATGTGAATAAAACTGGATTAGATAAAACGAATGTTAACTTTTAAGTAAAAATGTATTAATATTTAAGTAAATGTGAAAATAGTTGATTAAATTCATGTTGAATGTTTATTTTATTTAGTTATTGTATATCTGTAGCAAGAACCTAAAGTGTCACAATAAAAAGCTCAAATATTTTGTAAAATTAATATTTATATGTCTGGTATTTTGAACAAAATTAAATACATAAGCAAATAAAAAATATGTAAACAATTAAATATTAAATTAAATTAAATAGTTAATTCCTGAATCAAAAATTTTTATCTTTAGATTTTGTATTATAATTACATAAAAAAAAAAACATTAAAGCATATAAAAGTCAAAGATAATAGCTTCAGTGTTTGTGTATTTCATATTTCTGTGTTGCAGTCCGTCATAAAACAATAACAATTTTAAGCCTTATTTATTAAATAAACTCTAAAATCTGAATAGTTAATTGCGCTCAGCTGCAGATCAATCAGAAGAAGTGTTTGACTTCTACTTCCATTTAGTGATGGACCATCCATTACTAAATGTGTTTGTTGCATGAATTTCCAGAGTTATTTAAATAATCATAGACATATTTACATATTTATCAACTTATTGATGTATAGACAGTCCATGTGCTTGACCTCTGACCTCGGATTTTTCTTTTGAAATGCAGCACGGTGTGGAGAAAGCAGAGCAGCGGTCTGCAGTACTGGGGCTCTAACTGGTTTAACCGGGGGAACTCCAGGGTGCAATGCCCGCACTTGAAGTTTGCCAAAGGCGACTACAGCCTGGAGATCAACGGCCTGAAGGAAGACGACGCAGGACTTTACACATGCAAGGTGGAAATCAAAGGCCACTCAACTGACAAACAGATCATGCTTCGAATCATTGAAGGTAAGAAGATTTTAGTTTGGGTTTGGGTTTTTCTGACACTTGTTACGGTTAGTGGCAAGAAAATCCAGTCTTAGGAGGATGCAGGTTATACTTGGGGTTGACTTCTAAAGTGCAGAAATTCTGCTAATATTGAGAACTGATTATTCAAATGACCATCATTAAGCATTTTTATTTCCTTCTTCCTTCACAGCGTCCGTCTTTCCATCGACTCCCATGTGGGGGGACGATGTGTCCGTCCGATGTTCAGTGACTCCTTGGCCTGAAGGTGCTGTAGTTTACTGGGCGTTGAACAGTCAGCCATTTGCACCAAAGTCCCGAACCTCATCTGGAAGAGCTGTAGACGTAAAGGCTTCAGATAAGCTGGCAGGAACATGGACTTGTTTTGTCCACAGCTACAGCAATGTATGGAGCGCCTCAGTGGAGCTGTCTGTGACAGGTGAGAATCTGACAGCTGAAGTAGTTTAGGAGGAAGTAGTGATTTAAATCACTCTTATAACATCTTCTTTTTTCTTTCACAGGAATAATCCAGCCTCCCAAACAAGACACCAAGTTGTATGCGGCGTTGGGGTCTTCGTTCACGATGCCCTGCGTCTTCTCCCCTAGCCTTTCCCCCAAAGCGGTACTGGTGGAGAAACTGGACAGCGGATTTCAAATTTTCAACAACCATTCAGCTTCTTCGTCCTCCTGGGACAAATCTATCATAATTCAGGAGGTCGTGCCTGAAAATGAGGGCAGGTATAGGTGTGGAGGGACCATACAACAACGAAGACTGAGTCAGACGATGCAGCTTGTTGTCGCTAAAAGTGAGTTTCATCAACAAATCCATCAGCTCTTCATTTTCTCACCATTATCTATTTATTTTAACTTTTATTCTTCTTTCCTCAGTTGTCAAGTCAAAGAAGAAAGGCACAACGATGTTGAGCTGCCAACTGTCCGACCCAAGCGAAGTCACCAGCTATGAGTGGGTCCATGTGAGCTACGACATCAACGGCACCGAGTCGGTCGGACCGGTCCAGATCGGACAGACGGTTCCTGTGAATGAGGACTTTGGTGAATGGACATGTCGCTACCTGGGGATAAACGGCCTTTTGGGGAATGTGACCACCCAAATTCACCTTATGGGTAAGACCCACAGTAAATATGAACTTCACGTGGAGGCTGGATTTATCTCTACTGGGAAATCTTACAGTTTGTTTTCTTTCTTCTTCTTTAGCTGGTCTGAGTGGAGAAAATTCGTCAGGAGTCCCCAGTAACACCGGCACCGTGATTGGACTCAGCTTTCTCCTCATCATTCTGCTCTTGGTTCTTGCTCAGATGTACAAGAATCACCGAAGGGTAAAAAAATCTTCAGTTTATTTAGAAATATTTAGAAAAGTTGGGCCTTTTTCTTCAGAAATGTTAAACTATTAAGACAAATCTAAAATCTTGACCCAAATCTTATATTTTCACATAATTTTATAAATTTATAAATGCTGCTCAGGTCTCATTTGTTTCCCTTCTCTTCTCCACAGAGGAGAAGGATCTTGCAGTATCCTGCACTGGAGACCATCGTTCACACCATCTCCAACGAGCGCGAAGAAAGAGAAAAGGATCGAGTGAAAAAGTGAATAAACCCATCCTACTAGAGATTTTTGCAAGAAGATGTTCCCAGTACTACTTAACAGTGAAATGTCTTTTTCTTGCAAAGAACAAAAAAAACTGACAGGCTTTCTTTTGCACAGATTTTGTAAATAAGCTCATAGCAGACTTTGTAGCAGGAACTATAAAGGAATTCAAACTGTAATTATACTTTATTTCAGATGTAAATATTGTTGGTTTTGTGTGGATTTTGTGGCCCATTGTGAAAATGTCTGAAGTGTTTGAAAAATAAAGTGCACTTAACAGAAATAAAGTTGGTTTTAATTATGTACATAATCCTCCTTCTGAATGAGAAGACATTAACGCATCTGATAAATAACACATACACTTAAAATCAAAATGTAAAAAATGGTAACATATACAGTATATTTTTGATTCTGACTATGTTACAATACTTTACACATCGACTCTCACTCATATATTTAGATATTGAGAAAACATAATTTGCATCTACTTGTGCGACAACACGAATCTTCATTCCTGCTATTTTACTTTTGCTTTCCCTAAAAATGTTGTGCTTGGAGTCAGTTCTTGATCTGACTAAATGAACAGGACTGGTCACATCACAGATCTACACTTGACTATATTCTCCGTCGTCTTGACCCGGAAACATCTCTGGCCGGCCCATGTCGGCCAGAGACCGGCTGATTCCCTCCATCAGTCCTTCCCCTCTGGGGCTCAGGTGATCCATGACCTCCTCGTCATCTAAGCACCAGCCTCTCCAGTCCACGTTTACACCATCCATAATGGTGTTGCTGAAACAAAGCAGACATGACAACAGATTGTTATGTTGCCATTTATAGAGCAGCTGATTTCTGTTCACTCATATTTTCAATGCGTACAATTGGCAAAAATGCCTGCTGTGGAAAGATAATCACATCCCTTAAACGTTTCACGCAACAGCAAATGTCATTATTTTGAGATCATGTAAAAAAGAAACCCCACAAAAAGCCCGTAACTGTAAAATGAAAGAATATAAATAAATATTTTTTAAATATAATCCAGTACAACCTTTGGGGTTGAGTAAGCAGCTAATTAATAAAGAGAGTCCAGAAAACACAAAACCGGGAGAATCACAACGAACCTGCAGCTGCAGTCATTGTTCTGGAAAATACTGAGATTAACAGTAAAGCATGCCACACTTTTCAGATTTTTATTTTTAAAACAAGTTTGATCTTCATTTTCTTTCAACTCAACTTTGTGTTGAATAAAATATATTCAAGTCTGTGGTTTAATAATTTAAGGGTTATGAATATTTTTGCAAGGCATTTTCTTGATAACTGAATGTACAACAATGTTAAAACACAAGTCAAGTCCTGAATTTACTAATGAATAAAATACATTTAGATAAGTCTTATTATAGCACCGTTTGGTGTTTTGTTGGGTAGATTTGATTTAATTCATCTGTCTATAGCTTGTGATTAAATTTTTAATCCAACTAAATGTTGTGCTGCAGTAAAATAAGGTAAAAACACCAAATGAATTATTCTTGATTATACTTCTAAAACCTCTAAATCTCTGAAAAAATTAGTCTTTCCATCAAAAAAAAAAAAAAACTTGCTGAGTTCAACTCAAGTGAATATATGAATAAATATATTTTAAAACATTCTTTATGAAAATGCAAAAATAATAAAAAGTTAAATGTGATAACACTGTTTGGGCACATGTGTTAATGATAATAGATATATGACCGCGAAAGCCTAATGCACAGGTGTGAAAGTCTTTGAGGGCCAGTTTTCTGCAACTTTCAGCAGATCTGAATCAAATAATTGGGTCATCAACAGAACCCTGATACTGTAAAAAGAAAGTAGAGATCCAACTTTTAAAAATTAGTTATCGTGTTACAAGTAATCAAATTAAGTTTATCCAAGTAAATATTAAGTTGTCTTGTTAAACAAATGTAAATAAAGTAAATCTGACAAACTTATTCTGATTACATTTAGCAGTTCTAAGTTGGAGCTCCATTCTCGTTTTTCAGCGAAAAACCTGACTTAATTTTACTTTTTTTTTTTTTAAATCATGGTTAAAGGTTAAATTAAACCAAAATTAAGACATTCAAATTGACCTTTGCACTGGGATGAATTGCAACTAATACATCAGTCCAGTTGTTCAACGGTTAAAAACTTTTGATTTTCTTAGAAACTATTCATAATCAACAACTAACGATTGCAGTCAGGCAACAAGTTTTATCAGGCAAACAAGAAAAGTGTTTAAAGTACAGAAAACATCGTCCAATATGTGAATAACGTCAATTTATTACTTAAATGTCTCTGGAAAAACCTAAACCTATTCAGCCTGCTAATGAGGACTTCAGGATGCGAACCGAGTGTTGTGGTTAGAAACATGAGCAAGGCAGCAATTAAAAAATTTCCATTCTCACATGTCAGTCTGCAGATTACCGGCCCACTCCTCCTCAAAAACTCATCTCAGTACGAGACGGAGCGACAGATTGAGAAATAAATTTTACAAAATGTTCCAGCAGCGTTTTATATTAAAGCTCAGCAGTCAAATAGATACAAGTTGACAGTGCATAAATAAAATGTTGGTAACAACAAGTCATTTCCAAAGTAACAGCAGGACTCAGAACACCAGACTAATGTGGTCAGAGTGAACTTTAAGCTGCAGATTATTAAGAGGTCAAATAGTCATTAAAGTATCTGCTAATAGCAACATTTTAGGGACTGTTGTGTCTTTTTGAGGAAACTGCAGCACAACATAAACAAGCAAAATAGAACCAAAATCATTCAAAAATACAAAATCACATTTTCCACGGTTCAACAAAATCGCAGTTGGGTGAAATGTTTTGATCCATGGGTTGCTTACTAGCACATTGTGAAATAAATGGATGAAAAAGTTGTAAAAAAGAAGCTAAAGTGGATTATGTTCTCAGATCATCACAGTTTCAGTCACTCCAATTGTTAAAACAAATGAAAAGAATCAGAATTTCTTCAAAATATAGTGACAACAATATTAACGCAATCATGCAAAGATTTAACATCTTATCACCTTGACTGCAGAGATATGCTGCAACTGTTTTCATATGATGGTTTCATAAAACCAAGCATCATGGGAAGGAGAAGAAGCTTGTGGTAGTTTTTGTCTCACAGTCCCAGACCCTGAATGTTTAAGACATCTTCCTGTTTTAACACTTCTGGCTAAAAATGCCTTAATGTCTTCATCAGTTCTACAGAAATCTGATGCTTTCACTGAAATTGAGCGATTTAAAGGAGGAAAATACCTGAAGGATGGAAAATAGTGGGTCATAATCTCTGGAGTTTACACCATTGTCCTCATAACAATGTGAAATCACTGTCATGTGTTTAATATGTTTGTTCAAATAAGCAATACAGCTGTTTAAAAAGTTACTTGTGGTGAGTTGGTCATATATGCTGTTGCCCATGGCAGCATCAGAACGTGGGGATGAATGATCACCATTAAAATATATATACTATATATATAATATGTACTGCTGATTACACAGATGCATGCAGTAATTTACACCACAGAGTTTAAACTCACATCGAATCCAAAGCTATGAGAGAAAGCTAACTGTGGCAGAGCTAGCATGCTGTGCATGCATTAGTGCAGTGTGCATCAGACAATCAGCAGCTATGCAAATTTTTCAGGCCATGAAGCTCAAACATCACCACAGTGTCTGTAAACACTGAAGCCAATGGAAACGTTGATGCTCTAGATTATATTTATTCTGTGGCTTTCAGTGTTGAACTGTCAGTTTGTACTGACAGACAATGCAGATGAAGAATAAAGATTAATAAAGTATTGCCATGAAACTGATTATATTGCAACTTACAATTAATGCTGTGATCCTTGAAGCTCTCTCATGCATTCAGACAGCAGATACAATTTAGATGGAGAAGGTAAAGTGCAAAGACCCATTTTATATAAAAACATGGAATAAATGAAAACTGAAAAGATCAGTATTTTTCTTAGTTTTGATGCAGAGTTTAACCATATTAAGCAGAATTTCATGTTCTGTCTATTTGGAAGTAAGCTTTATCTTTTACGTCTAAGATTGGCATCACTTTTAACTGAATAAAAGTCTGACTGACTTTATGAAAACACCCCAAAACAATCAATCAAATTTAAACATGTCTTATTTTTTCCATTCTTTTATAGCAGCTTGAAAAGCCCTATGATGTACAAAGCTTGGGATTTTTATCTAATCATGTTTAAACTTCTCTACAGCTTCATCATAATCTGTCTGCCGATTTTGAGCTGCTTTAAGGTCTCTTGTCACTTTGAAACCAAAGAAGCTGCTTCTGGCCACGCCCCCCAACTCAACTCACGTGAAAATGGCTGCAAATAGATGTACAATTATACAACCATACATCTTTGAAAAGCAGAAGTAGAGCCTCCTGGACAACCAACAAGAATGCAGAAACTGATTTCTTGAGGGTAAGTGAACAACAAAACACTTCTAGCAGCCATTGTACAGCACACAAGGCGGTAAAACCAGCTGACCAAAAAGGCTGGAGCTCTGCATGCGTTGCCAGGTAATGGCTCATTGTCCGTTGTGACTTAATAATCTGGAGTTTTTGAAACAGCTTATTTCCAGACACCAAAAAACAAGGTGATCTATTATACTTCCTTGAAAAAGCTAGGATGGGTGGGTGGGCTATGAAAACATGTTAAAACACAAATTTATTCTCAGATATTGAGATTTCACCCGATCTGTTCTAACTGTTTTGAGCTCCTTTACCAGAAAACGGCTTGGTGTCTTTCCTTTTAGTGTTTTTTGTAGAAGCACTCGAAGCCAAAATGAAAGTATAAAAACATTCAAAATGTGAGGTTCCCTTTAAAGTTTGTTAAAATTTCACAAATGTTTGGTTGAAGTACTTTTGGACCCCCTCTGTACATAATAACAATATGATTTTAAATAAATGTCAAACAATGTTTCCTACTAACCCGCTGCTCTTGTCGTCCTCGTCGCCGTCCACCAGCTGCTCCTTCCATATTGTGCTCACTGTGAGGGTTCTGGGTCTGATCAGCGCCACCTCCTCCAGGTCTGTCTCATTACCTCCCTCACTGGGCGTTGGCGACGGGGCGTTGTTAAATGGGGAGGAAGGACGCAGGTACCCTAGGTTTGTTTGTAGTTGTTTGTCTCTTTTTTTCCCAGCTTTGTCTTTTGCCCTTTCTTTGGCTCTTTCCAAGACTCCCTCCACTCGTGAGGTGCGTTCTTTCAGGGTGTATCCTGATTTGGGAGTTTTCTCTTCTATGTGTGACGGGTACGAGCTGTCCGAGGGTCTGCGAGGCCGCTGCCCTCCTCTGTTGAGCACATTGGGACTGGAAGAACTCCTCAAGTCTTTAAATTTCGACTTTTTATTGTGGAATTTGGATCCTGACTGCTCAGATTCAGATGAGGCTTCAACATCGGAGTAGTACTTTGGGTACGGGCTTGGAGCTTGCTTGTTTTTGGTTGACTTCTGGTTGACCCCCAGCTGGCCGTCTAAATCAAACTTAGTAGGAAGGGAGCTTCTCTTTACCTGCATGCTGCTCTCAGAGTTTGAACTGTCTGGAGCCGTCAGAGTTAGAGTCGGCTCATTGAGGAAGTTGGATGTCGGAGTCGGTGGGCCCTGACTGGTGCTGCCTGGCCTCCTTTTCCGTAACCCAGGGGACTTTAAGTTTTGGGGGAAGCCTGTATCATCAGGAAGAGTTCCTGGATCCCCAAACTGACTGGAGGAAGAGGTTCTGCTGGCGTCCTGCGGCACAAACTGAATATCTGAGTTGCTTCTTATTAATCGTTTCTCTACAGGTGGTTTTCCAAACTGCGGCCTGGACATAATTTTTGGTTCGTGAGGAACTTGAAAAGTGACCTCCTCATCTGTTGGGTAGTCAACAGCTGGGAGTTCATCTATTAGGCGGATGGGTCTCTTTGGGTTGTATATTCCTAGACCTGCTTCATTTTGACTGAAATGATTGAATTTAGAAACGTTCAACTCACTGCGCGTCCTCAAAGTACTTTGTGTGTTCATCATCGGAGTCTCAACAATTTTCTCATTTTCCTCCAAATGCTTTCTCCTTATTCCCAACTCTATCCACTCTTGGTCTTTACGTGCCGGCTGTCGAGTCGGGATGCTCCTGCGCACTATTTTGTAGGGGATTTTAGGAGGTAATCCAGAGTCTTTAGGGGACATCTGATCCTGATCTGCTTCCTCAGATCCATTGACAGTTTGATTTTTACTTATTACATCAGTAAGCTCATTCATTAGCCTTGACTGCATGGGAGGTTGTTCTTCTATCTCCATGTCATCATTCTTGACGTCTACAGCAGCTTTGGTCTCCCGCTGATGTGACCTGACATTGACCAGTCTGTTGTCCTCTTGCTTTCTCATCGCCAACAATGTTTCCTGATAAAGTAACAGTAAACAAAGAAGCATTTAACAATGTGTTAGTGTAGTTTCAACTACTTATAAACAGGTTTAGGACACTATTTGGACAGAAATGTGACTGAAATGATCAAAATTCAAATATTCATCCTTTTTTTCTGTTACGGGCTTAAACTTGGGAACACTTCCAGGTCTTTGTTTTAATTCCACAACTAAAATATTCCACCACCTCCTGCAATTTAGAGTTCGTAGACAAAATGAAAAGTTATTAAAATATCAGGTTGCAATCATTTTATCTATTGAACAGCATAGTGTCTTAATGTAGCATTAAGAAACACAAAACTAACCTTGAACTTACTTTTTCTTGGATAAATACAAAAGCTTCACTTTTCTAAAGTAGACTATTGAAAATGCTTATTAGAATGAACAAAAATAATCTTTTGATTGCTTTTGAGAAAATCCAAAATGCAGTAATAATAAGACTTTATGATAAACATTTTGTAAAATTTTTACGATCTTTACAGTTTTGATCTTTTTGTCGTACGGTGCAACACTTTTCCTCAGCTGAGATTATCTCAGTGAAGGTGAGATCTTGTTGGAAAGCATTTGCCACAGATGTTAGCAGCATAAACAATGCTCTCTCAAGCCCTTTTTCATACTAGTGTAGACCTTCAGTGCACAGCTGTAGTGTAGCAAACAGAGCCACGTCAAATATCAGACCAATCACACAATATTAATTATTTTGAACAGAATTTGTGTCAAGAACAATCTGTCTGAATGCTCAAACCAGGAATGCAGAGACATAAAGATGTCATTTTGCTATCATAAATTATTCTTGCGCTTGTGAAGTATGTATTGAATGAATCAATGCTAAACCCTGAAGGGCTCCATACCTGAAGTCAGAGGTAATTTCCACTAACTAGTGACCCAGAAGAACAAGAAAAGTACATGTAACAGCTACTGTATGTAAATGAGGTAAAAAAAAAAGATTTGGGGATTCTGTTCTGCAAAATTAACTTTTCAGAGTTTTCAGCATTAAGTCTGGAGGAGGGAGAATGGAGCACAGCCTAAAAACAACTGCAGGCCTACAGAGAAGCACGGCGGTGGCTCAGTGATGCTCTGAGGCTTTGCTTCCTTTAAAACTGGAAAAATAAATTAACTTAAATCAATCAGGAGATTCAGAGAGAAAATGTTGTGCAGTCAGGAAAGAAAGTGAAGCTTCAAACAGGATAATAATCCTGATCATTTCCTGAAGTTAACCCAGATTAAATCCTGAACCACTTCATAAAAAGGTCTTGCTTGGTGTGTATTATATTCCCCCTGATCTATGAAGGTGTTTTTACATTTTCAGAGAATGTTTGGATTTTCTGTCTTTGATGCTCTAGTTTCAGTACGCAACTTTACTCAAACACTGAGCTCATTTAAATCAACTTTAACTCCACCTATTCAAAGTTGCTTTGTACGGAGGCCCCTAGGGGACATGGGAAATTTTTTTTTCACAAAAGTTTTGCGAGGTGAAGCAAAAGAAAGATTTTTGCCCCATGTCTGAGCTTTTGAATGGTTTTAACAGTGACACTTGACAAAATGTAATGTCTGTTACTGGTTTTTACAACAGTTGATAATATGGTGTGTTTCTGAATTTTTAAAATGTTTTCACAATATGAAACACTACAAACTGCCGTGTTGCTGAAATCTGCTAAATAAACTTGATTAGTTGATGGATTACAATTAAGAATGTTTCTTCTGCACAAGCCAGACAATTTTCTTAATGCTAATGTTTTGTTGCTCTTTAATATTTAAAAATATAATAATTTCTAGCCAGATGAGACCATAGCAGATGTTAAGGATTTGATTACCTTTGCTGACTTGATGGTGTTGACCCAAGCGGAGCATTTCTCTGGGTTGCTGGTCACAAGGATGGTGACATTCACCATGCACTGAAGCTCACCGACCTCCACCAGAACTAACGAGTCTGAGGGAAATGGGAAACAAAAGACTCATGATTTCGGGAGGGACTTGAGCAGAACTTTCGGATACAATCGTCTTGTTGAGAGTGTTACCCACTGCCATCTTTTAGTGGAACACAGTTCATTCTGTCGAGAGCCAGAGGAGGTCGAACCACTTTTAGTCGCTCCGATTTTTTCTGCACTTTAGTCAGAAGGAGAACGTCTGAAAACAGGAGAGCCACCACTTCCGTCTGCAGCACATTATGGGTAAAAAGATAAACATTTCTGTCAAATATTTACTGGAATCAATGATTTAAAATGTCAGAACCTGCCAGGATAAACTGCACTCACCTTGTAGCCTCGTATCTTCAAGTTGTCCTCCAGCAGCAGCTTGCGTACGACCTTGGAGCCCACTCCTCTGATGGGGCACGTCAGGTCAAAGTGGCAGACGTCTCGGACAATCTGTCAACCACAACAGCATTTAGTTTTCAGATTATTTGTTTATTGTGTCATATTTTTACCATAAACCCTAGGAGTTGAAAAAGATTTGAACATATCTGTTATTTAAACCAAATTAAATTCAGTTCTCTATGTTTTTTTTTTAAGGTTGCATGTACAGTACAGGTTTAGTGCAATTTATTGCACAAAACTAACAAAAAAATCTCACAGCATTTTCCTCCATTGTTGTTAGAGCTGCAGTGTTAATATTATCTTGCATCTATATTACAACATCAAGTGAGAATTCATGAGCTGTTATGTTTTTAAAGCTAATAAGTTATAAACATCTTAAAAATAAAATGCTGTTTGCTGAGGCTTGTTGCTATATCATCCAGCAACCACAAGGGGACTTAATTAAAATGGATGAAGACAGAAAGGGACAAAGCAGCTATAAAGTGTATATTACTGAAAATAAAAAAACGAACTACAACTTTGGATTTTGTTTTGAATAAAATTTTGTTGAGAATAAACAAAATCCTCGTAAATGATCACAAAATACCATCAAACGAACAACAAAAGAACAACACAAAACGACAATGAGACTCAACAGCAGAAATGCACTGACGCAAAAATATTTATCAAATTATTTACAGGAATCCTCAAAGCCGTTTTACCTTGTCGATTTCTTCATTTATTCCCTCCACCTCATATCCTTCAATCCTCTGCGCAGAGATGTAAAGAGCGAGCTGCTCATCTTTATGCTGCATGAAGTCATTAATACTTTCTAAAAAGCTGTTCACAGTAGTTAGCTGGGGAGAAGCAGGAACAAAGACATGATGTGTGAGGTAAATCTGCAGCTGTAGGGAGAGAAGAACCGGTGCTGGACCAAGCCTCACCATGGCTCTGAGGGCCCGCTGCACGTGAGGCTCCTGGGTTTCTTTGAGCACAGCTTTAAGCAGCAGGGGATACTTTGTGATCCTCTGATGTGGTTTGGCCTGCATGTCTCCCAGGCGCATCCGCTCTGCCTGAGGATGCTTTTCCACCCACTGGACAAGTCGAAAAACACAGAGATATCTGCTCAGTTAAATATAGTTTCTTACTGTGTGTTTCACTGCGGATAGTTTCTGTATTGTCTCTCAAATAACAAAAAACAATGAGATTCATTGTTGGATATTTGAAAAAGCTGACTTTTTGAGTTGAAATTATTTGTTGTTAAGTGTCTAAAGACAACATTTGTGGTGAGTTGGCGCAAAGCTGTATAAATGAAGTGAAAATGAATTGAGTCAGTGCTTCAGGAGCCACCAACACAGGCGTTTCCAGGATATGAGCCACAACCGTCACATTCCTTGAATGAAGCCAAAGACAACATCAGAAGACTTTCAAAGTTTAAAAGAGGAAAAATAGCTGGACTGTTGCTTAATCCTCTTTTCAGATGAAAATAACATTTACAATTAATTTGGAAATAAATGTCTGAGTCCAGATGAAGAAGATAGAGGCACAGAATCGCTTCAAGTTCAGTGTGAAGTTCCCACAGAGTTATGATTTGTTGAGTCGCTTCATCTGCTGGTGTTGGTCCACTAAGCTTTAACAGCTCCGAAATCTTCACAGATGTTTAATAGGAAATGGCAAAGCAGTTTTTTTCTCCCTCTGAAGACAAGCTTCGTGGAAACTATAACTTAACTTTCCAGCAGGACTTGGCACCTGCCCACACAACCAAAACTAGCAACACCTGCTTTAATGACTGTGCTTGATTGGCCAGCAAACTGGTCTGACCTGAAATCCTCACTACGGAGGATTGTCAAGAGGAAGATGAAAGACAGCAAATTCAAAAATGCAGAGGAGCTGAATGACGCTATCAAAACAAAATTGACTTTTTAGCATCTCAGCAGACTGGCTTCCTCCATGACACACTGCAGTAATGCAGTAATTCATGCAAGACATCATGCATACCACGTACTGACGACAATACATAGAAAAATATATATTTTATTTGTGTTTTGTAGCATCAAAAGGTCACACTTTATTTGACTGACATGACACTGTCATGAACATGACTTAACACCTGCCATGAACATTAAGGAGTCTTTATGAAGAGCTATTCATGTAATAATGACACTTATAATGCAAAAGTGATACTTTTAATGGACTTTTAATGCAAGTTTTGATGCAACTTTGCATTAAAAGTGTCATTATTTACTGAATGACACTTCATGACAACAGTCTTAAACATTCATTAAGTCTCATTCATGTTCATGAAAGGTGTTAAGTCATGTTTATGACAATGTAAAGTGTTAGCGGTTCCTGTTCTGTGTCACTTGGACCACCTTTTAACACTTCTCAGTGACTATTTCCTGCTGAAGTGAAGGCTTGCCTGGAAGCAAGAGGTGCGAAAAATGAAGCTGAGAAGAGAGACAGCATGTCGTATTCTGGTCCTGAAGTCCCTTTTCCAGCTGAACGTTCAGGACTTATTGCTGGAGATCTAGAAATCTGAATCATTCGGAGAAGATGTTGGCGTGAAAAGTGGTTTGGTTGACATAAAGCTCTCATGTTTGGCCTCCTACTAGGTTACAAAAACGTCAGTAACCACAGCGCCACAATTACCTGATTTGAAAAAGTAAAGTAAAAGTTGCTAAGTGTGGGAGTTTTTCTCTCAGTGTTGGTGTGACTGTTTGTCTTCTCTATAGATACTGCTGCTGCTTTACCTGCACAAAAGCAAGAAAATGAGGGTTGCTCTCCATCTGCTTTCGTGTGAACTCCAGGTTGTTTTCCTCCTCCCAGCAGTAATGATGGTAGGCCGAGAAGCGCTCGTGGAACTGGTGCAAAAGCAGAAGACAACTCATATCTGGATTTAAATGCTGGCATTGCCTTTCTACTTCATTAGAATTCTCCATACACAGCAAAACTGGGCCTGACAGGCACCAGGTTCCAGTAATATCTTGCTCATGAAGCATCCGTGGGTTTGTTTCATCCATTATTTTATAAGGAAGAGATTATAATATTAACTTCAAATGTGTGTTTATTGCCTGCATGTTTGCATTGCATACAAATCTAATTTGATATGCAGCTTGAACAGATGCATCATAAACCCTATTATTGCACCATGTATTTAGATTGTTGTTAAATTGGTGAAAATATGCCTACACTATTGAATATTTGTGGATTTTTCTGTGTAACGTAATTTCAAATTATTGGTGGGAAACTTTCCTATTGGAAGATCATAGCATCATCTTCCTAGATTTGGCCTAAGCAATTTTTTGACTAAAGTGTTTTTTTTTTGTTTTCTTTTGGCAAAAAGCGACTTTAAAATTGACTTTAAAATCATTTTTGACAAAAATGACTTATGCCATTATTTTAGGAAGGTAAGAATATCTAAAATGTCCCTATGAAATGCAGCTTGGGAAGCTAAAAAATCTAGTTGCACTTCTAGCTGACAAGCTATTGGTTATTTGCAAAAGAGCTAATCCAAGAGAGCCTTTTATTTTACTTGATGTTGACTGGCTGTACCCCCAAGAGCGGCAATAAGAAAGACTGTGAATATTAGCTTCTCCACTAGTATCGAGATGGTTTACACTGTGTATATTAATGCATATTAATATACATTTAGTGTTAAAAAACATGTTTAGAGGGTATCTGAAGTCTGATTGCTTCTCTACTGCAGGTAAGATACTGACCGCCATACAGAACCCCATAAAGACAAACTTAACACAATTTAAACCACATGTGTCAAACTCAAGGCCCGGGGGCCAAATCTGGCCTGCTGTAGCTCTTTAAGTGGCCCTATAGACTCCAAATTACGCCAATAAGTCCCTCTAGTTTTTCACAAATCCTCTAAATTCACATAAAATCAACAGATCCCCACATTTTTTCTGATTTCACTGCAGTTTTTTTCCCCAGTATTGATAAAAAAAAAACATTGGGTTTAATTGACTCAGTCTTACTTGATGTCAAGCTATAGTCCGTGATCAATACGGTGAGTAATAAAAAAAAGTCACATTTAACATCATGCATTAGCAAAAGTATAAAAATTCCTTACAAATATTTCTAAATAAGCATCACAAAATTTGTAATTTCGATTACAAAAAGCCACAAAACAATCACAAAATCCTGGAAGAACTGCTGTCTATTAATATTTTAGCAGTTAAATGAGTTTTATCAATATATTCTGGCAGAACTGGCCCTTTAAGAACATTCACATATTTTATATGGCTCAAAATGAAACTGGGTTTAACAGCCTTGATTTAAACCAACCTTTTGAATAGATTACTGCTGCAATGCACATCACTGAATAAGTCAACTTTATCACATGAATTCAAACTTATCTGAAATAATCAAACCCATCTCTGCACCATGAGCAAATAGCCTACTCATAAACCACCAGTGGAAAAATGAAGGTGTGGGGATTTAACTGTTGGGCAGGAACATCATATACTGTGTGTCACTGTAGACTTGCAGACAATGAGTTCATACCTGCAGGCAACCGGCCTCCAGCATTGTGGGGTCAAAAGGTTTTCCAGTTCTTCTAACTTCCTGTAACATGGGATAAACCACCTCCTGCCAGAACAGCTGGTGAGCTTGCAGGATGGAGGGCAGGTTGGAGAAAAGCTGGTTGGGTTTCACCTGGAGGAAACAGAATCAAAACACCAGAGTTAAATTTTAACTCTCTGGCCTTTGTGATAGTTTCCGTCTTCTCAGTGGAAACATTGTGGGGACCAATGTTCCAGTTGTTGATGTTTTTGTGTTTTCTTTCAGATCAACATGTGTATTTTACTGCTAAGCAGAACAGAACAGTGGAAACTAGGCCTGCATATATTATATATGTGTGATACTCCAGTTGCATGCTTTGCAGACTAACCTCCTGGAGAAATTCATACTGGTGCAGGTGGACCAGAGCGGCAATAACCAACTGTGAAAGCCAGACACACACTTGTTAAACATCCTGTAGAAAATCCCTCCTCAGCTCTGACACACATTGTGATAAAACCAGGAGGAGAGCGACATCCTACATCTTTGATGATCTTCAGCTTGTTGATGTAGATCAGCTCAGTCTGTACAAACTCCCACAGCGCCGCCTGCTGGTGTCTCTGCTTCTTTGCCATTGTCTGAATCAGATTAAATAAGTAGCAGTTAATTATATTTGTGCAATGTGTGCCGCGTGCAGACGGAGCAGAGAAGGCAATGAGGAAACAAAATACTCCTACTTCCTCTAAAAACAAGCTTCAGCAGGACTGAATTTAGCAAACATTTTATTCAGATAACATACTGCAGTTGTGTACGTGTTAAGAAAAAACAGCCATATAAAAATGTTTCTTACTGTGTGAGACTTCACCAACTCTGTCCAGCTGCTCTCCAGTGCTGTTCCATGAATTTCCTCCTTCCAGATCCAGTTCAGGTTAGCAGGAACAACAAACGCCTCCAGGTATTTGGTTAATAAATCCTACCATGTTGTTTATGAGGGGGGAAAAATGACAGGACAGCACAAAAGAGCAGAAAACATTAATGCTAAAATGCACCAGCAGTTCCCGTGAAAGTAAAGGATGTTATGAATTTTTGTGGTCACATAAAAATAAAACTAGAGAAGCAGAACAAGTAGCGCTGCACTGTTTTAAGTGTTCGTGTGGGTGGACACGGCTGGAGCAGGTCTGTATCTGCCTCACGGTGTGTGAGAAATGCAGCTTGATGAATAAGAGACAAAACAATACCTCAGACGTTGACACTCCCTGGCTGCCAAACACCTGCTTCAGCGGCGTTCTGGATTTATTTCCTGATGTATTTACTTTACTCAGGGTGGCAAAGTCAGTCACGACTTTCAACTTGCTTTTCTTCTAGAAAAATAAAAATGATAGTGAGTTATAAGCCGTGGAATTAAAAAAAAAAATCGTAGAAATATCTTGTTTGAACAAAAACAGAAAATGAGACACAGGTTGCTTTCACCTCGTCACGTTGCGACTACAAACTTCATTGTTACCAGAGAATCAACTTGAGCATCAGCGGTAGGCACCATGACACTAGAACTTTATCATAATGCTTAGTGATATTATTGTGATAACAATGAAGATTAAAAAAAACAACAACTATTGTTTACTTATTTTTTTTGGTAACTCTACAACTGTGACTGCATAATACAGGATTCATAGCCCCATAATGCTTGAAAAGCCTTCCCAGGAATGCCACTTACTTAAAGAAGTGTGATTTATACCACTGAGCTGCTCATAGTAACAGCATTTAGTCATATTTTTAAATTTACCAATATTTATTGATGCTCTCATGCAACAAACAGTAGGAAAAAAATCACAAAAACAAAATTTCTGATCATACTACCAGTTTTGTCTTTTATCTACCATCAACAACTGAAGTTTATCATGGAAACAACAAGACATTTTACACAATAAATGATAAACGAGACGATAAAGGTCCATCCCTGCAGAGCGTAACTTATGCATTTGCAAAACACAAGTTGTACAAATAAAATTCAGAAACCTGTGGGATGTATTTCAATACGAATGCAGAACCACATTTGACTGCAGTTGCAGGTGTTTTGGGAAACGGATGTCTCTACTAGCATTAAACATCGAGACACTGGAGTATCTGCCCATTTCGTTTTCTAAATAGCTCAAACTCACCATAGATTCACAACTGAATTTGAGTCCAGACTTTGACTAGGCCATTGTAACACATGAATGTGCTTTTCGTCATGCCTCTGACTGTATTTTTGGAGTCATTGTGAAGCTGGAAGGTGAGCAGTATGATGCTGCCACCACCAGGTTTTACTGCGGTGTGTTCAGGGTGATCTGATGTGTTACTTTTCTACCATACATAGTATTTAGTATCTACGATATTCTGCTCTTTCACTCTTCCATAATAGCCAGATTTGTTCTCCTACATGAACTGTGGATCTCTGCAGCTCCTCCAGAGCAACCATGGGCCTTTTGGCTGCTTCTTTGATTTATAGTCCTGGCTTGTTTTGTCTGTTCAGGTGGATATTCATGTCTTGGAAGAACTGCAGTTGTAGCATTCTCTTTCTATTTACACGAATCCATCAGATGTTCAAACTTGAGATGTTAAACTTTTATAACTTCTCCTCAACTTTCTCTCTAATTCTGCTGTTTTTGCTCTAATGTTCTCTAAAAATCCTCTGAGGCCTTCAAGGAACAGCTGCATTTCTCTGCAGGATAATTTAGACATAAATTGATCCTTCATCAATTCCTAATGTACTAAATTCTTTTATTCTTTTACTTAAAAAGGTTAGATTTTATTCAGAGATGTCAAAGTAAAAGGCGCTATATATAAAAAATGCAATAATGTTTTCCTTTTACATACAAATATCCACAATTATATACTTGCAATGAAACAAAATGTTTTTGAATTCTTGTGCATCACAATTGGTATTAAACGCTTCTTATAGTTCTTAAAGACCTGCACTTTCAACTCTGCTATGAAAGTTTTCTTAAAGGATTTCATATTTTACACTTCAATGTTGCAGCAATATCTATAATGTGAAAACGTGATCCGATCAAAGTATTAAATGAAATCGTGTCATACAAGTATCACAAACAAAATATAGTTTGAAAATGAAAGAGCTGCAAGATGCATCAAAGTTTAAATAACGTGATTTAAAGAATGAAAGAGCATTTCAATATTTGAATTTCACTATTTTTTTTTTAGATTAATTTAAAAACAGACTAATGAAACTAAATAAATAAATACAGAAATACTTTTAGAATAAAATAATTACATAATTTGTTTTCATATAAATCATACAATATATTAAATACTGAGAAAAGGATCGGAAGTAGCAGACATGGAAGGGAAAATCTCCATCAAAAGTTACAGAAAAATTACAGATATGCAAATAAACAGCTGGTATTAATATTTTCTACTTGCCTGGTGGCCAAATGTGCTGAACTTGTTTTTATCTGCAGACCCCCTGCGGTGCGTTACGTCTGTTGGCAGCTCATCCACAACATCCGTCTCTCTGGTTTCTGCGTCTTTCTGCTTCTCTCCATTCATGCTGTCTTGTCTCTGCACCATCTCCTTCATTAGTGACTCAAACTCCCCGTTGTTTACATACGGCATTTTTGTGGACAGGCTGAAGAAAGGCCACAGCGTTACTTATTGACAGACTGGTGTTTAAAGGCTGCAGATATTTCATTAACTTATGAAAGAATGATGGAGGGTCGATGTGTGGTTTGTTACAGTTCTGGTATGCCTGCTTCTACATTCTTTGAAAGTCTGAAGGCTTTAAATTTCACAGCAAATGAAAACAGATGGCAGCATTAAAACTTCTACTAAAAGATAAATGATTATTTTAATATTTTGAAGTGATCTTGAGCTACTTTCCTTCAGACCTTCAAAGCTTTTCTTCAGCCCAGTGCTTGTGTCTGAACAAGACCAAGTAATTTGTTTTGTTTTGTGGACAAAGTGAACAAAATGGAGGACAAAAGCAGAAGTGTCATATTTACTAAAAGTAAATATCTACAGACTTTTGATGGTGCTGGGGATTACTTGTTGATCAGTTCACAAACATGCCTGACACTATAAGGTTTTAATCTATACATTCCTTGACTAGATAGGTTTACTATTTCCATATTTAAAACAAAAATTATACACTAAGTTACTTTAAAAAAATCTGTTTGCCGCAAATAAAGTAGATGAGAAAATAATTACTTTTAGCTGAGAAATGCATCTTTTTAGATTGATCATGTTTTTGATTCCAAGTTTTATCCTCATTGCTTCTTTGGAATCACCTTGTTGGCAAAAGTCATTGTTTTAAACTGTGTTTTCTTTATACTTTTAATAGATTCAATCAAAGAAGAAGCCACTGAAATAAAAAGATCCTGTTTAAAATGGGTCCTGTGCCAAATCGTCTGTCACGTGTAAAAACACTTTTAGTTCCTCCTTTGGGTTTAGAAGCTTTTTATGCCTAATTAAAAATAAATAGATCAAAAATACATTTTACATAATGCTGAATATATTAATGCCGTATCTGTGCTCTGATGTTTTGGCTTTACTTTGTGTCTGTTGTGTTTCCTCCTGAGGAACATAGTCAGATATTTGAGTCTGATTTTGTTGCTACTTTGTGCACCATCCACACAGAGACATTATATTACTAAACTGAACCAATCGAATTTGTGTACCTAGAGATAACTGTTTATAACTTTCTATTCCCTAATAAAGCCATATGTGATCGTCACGTCACTGGACGACATATTAAAAAACACAACTGTTCTGTTTTATTTACAATGGCACCGTCTAATGCCTGGGCTAGTCTGCAGTTCCCACGCCGGGACAAATTAACGTATCAGACTTGACTTGACAAGGCGTGAAGTTATTCGGTTAGTTTAGTCTAAATGCATTCAGATTAAACTTCAAGGCTTTGCTTGGGCAACTTGCTAAAGTGACTCAGCCAGAAAACCTACAAGAAGTCTGGAACATATGTAGGAGCTTTTAATAAACCAATAAAATAGCTGCTTTGGCAAATGCTGATTCATTCTCATGAATGCAGACAGATCCTACAGGACATCTGTTTATAACTTTATGTTTAATAAGCTGCAGTTTTCAAGAAAACCCCTGTGGGTGCAGCTGTGACTGTAAGTAGATGTCTGGTGAACGTTAGCTTGTGATTTTCAAGTTGCTCTGTAATCTGAACGTTAGTGTATAAATATGAGTGGATTTTGGTTAATAAGCCTGTAAAACAGCTTTGGTTATGACTAGAACTGTTCAATAATGTAGCTTTCAATAAAAAACATGTTAAAGGATACATATTATATCCTGTAAATTTCTAGAAACCAGCAAAAATAATAGGATTAAAATTTTAAAAGTACTATTTTTCTGTCTGATGGGAGAATTGCATGTAAAATAAAGCCGATAATGCTGGAACATGAAAACAGAAGTAGGGCACAGAGATAACAATCTGTCCTAGAAAGAGAGGAAATAACTCACACACTGTTTTGCATCTCCAACCAAGTAAGACTTTTTTTAAATCAGCAATTAACATCATATTCAATCTGCTATAAAAGATGTCCAAACTTTCATAACTGGACATCAGGAGCTCCAGATCCAGTTCCACTGTGAGGCATTTTCTTTAGCTCACTGTATTTTAGCAAACTATTTCTGCAAAATAAACGCTTTTATAACAAGGAAACTCAATACAGCAAATAAATAAGACAATTAATACTTTTCAAACAAGGTGCTCAGGTCGTATTTATGATGAATTTTGTACAGCGCGAGAAGTAAAGAGACTCTTACAAGAAGACATAATGGAGACACGTACACCGCACTAATCAGCTGCTGCTATGCTGTCAAACTTCAAGGGATTGACGCAAATGCCTTCATCACAGTGTAATACCTATGAACAGGTGCAGCAACCTGGTGACTGTCAAACTCTCTGAAAACATCTGGAATATATAGAATATATTAGATTTGTAGCTTTAAGTCATTAATAAAGCTCCATTAATGCAGGTTTGTTGAGCTTTTTAAAGTCTCTGTGAACAATTTACCAAATCCAGAAGACTAGTTGATGTTTCTAGACTAAAACAGGACTGTGTTTAATATAAAGAAATAACCGTGCAAGGACCCTTTTTAAAATCGTTTTCTTCTAATAAACAAAGAAATCTAAATTTTTACCTGGGCTTGGTTGGATCCATTTTGCTTCACGCAGTCATCTTTGGTTTCTGTTGGTTTTCTCCTCCTCTCATGCCTCTCTGGCCCGATCAGTCCCTCCCTTTCTTCCTTTCACCTGCGCGCCGGCCGTCAGCAACTGGCCCAACGGGAACGACTGGATTTCTGCAGCCAACAAATCAGTGCTCGGGCCTGGTTAATGTGTCGCAGGGACAGAGTGCTTAGGTGGGGGCTAATTTGTTAGACGATGATCAATTGCTGTTTCATGTCAATGAGAGTTTCTTCTCACTCAAATCATTAAAAAACAAACTGTAGAGGATGTTTACCATGTTTTAAAAAAGAGGAATTTTGCTGCAAGAATGTAGAAACAGGAAGAGGAAAAATAAAAAAATCACAGTCTGTCATGAAGGACAAAAATCTTTTAGTTATATCTATTATGGTTAAATATCTGACCAAGTGTTAAAGTTCTCATGCTGGAATGCAAATTGGCAGAAAGCCTGCAGTTAAATACACATCCTCAAATATTTTCTTCCCCTTTTTCTCCCCCCACACCACACGCACCCTCAGATGAGTCTCAAACACAACTCAGACATGCAAAAAATTCACAACACCTTTATTCAAAACCCAAACGTATAATACAGTGTCAAGCAACATAAAAGTGCTTTTAGAGTTACGCTTCTTCCGTCCCAAGCTCGTCTCCAAGGATGGCATGAATATAAAAACTTGAAACAGACTTGAGACAAGGCGTGTCACGGATAATGCTTGCATGATTGGGGCTAAGAAGAATGCGACTGAGGCGGTGAAAAGCCTGCAACACACAGCAGAGTTGTTCTACGCTTAGGAGGAACAAAACACTTCCCCGGCTTCATTGTTTCCAACAAAGCAGATCTGACTTTTTTATTTTTTTATACTCCAGCACAACAGGGAACTGCTATGAAAATATGACAAGCTTTAATCCAACCAGACCACATTTTATCTGCATGTTTGAGTTCATTTGCAACAGTGAAAATGTGTAATAGTTATAAAAATGTAGCTTAGCAGACCTCAGTGAAATGACACAGCAATTACAATCTATTAAACTCTTAAAAACAAAAATAATAACGCTTTGTAAAACAATGCTTTATATATTTCAGAGATATAAAACTTCTCTACTGTGAAACTCTTGCATAAAAAGACCAACAATATAATCACAATGAAACAAGTGCAGACTTAGTTGAGTCCATTTTTTTTTGTAAAATTAGTTTAAAATAAAAGCTGTTTAACTTCTGAACAAGCACCAATCAGAAGGTTTGATAATAAGGTAAGAGATGCACCAATCAATAGTTTGACATCAAAACTGTATAATATTTCTCTGATCGGTTCTAATCAAACATTTCCTATTCAACAAATGCATCACAGCGATAAACTCCAACACTTTTCAGTCTTTAAATGCATCATTAACTTTGAAGCATAAATATAAAAGATAATCGAGTAATGCGATTATTTTCCTTTGGTTTCAAAACTAAACCATTTATCAAAGCATCTTCTGCAGATTTTTCTCTCTTTTATGAGTCTTAATTTTTAGAAAAAAAGGATCTAAATCAGACAATGAACCAGAAAAGGCCTGACTGGTGCATCTCTAACTAAAATCTAAATATACAAGTTTTGTTTGATAACTCAAAAAGACTTAAAAAAGCCCAAACAAAAACAAAAGCCTTTGTTGAAAATTATTTTGTGGTAATTTCCTGTTTCTACTTCAGGTGATTGAATTGTCTAACTGCACAACATGTGCAGGAACAATATTCTTTCAAAAAGTTGCTGGAAAGGTGCAAAACTAACATAAACTCAGAATTGGACCCATTTAAATCCTCAAATCATCAAAAACTGGTCACTTTAAATGAAATCTCAAACATAACATCACTTTACCTCCAATGTGTTATCAGTCTTCTCTGCCAATAAAACCTGGTAAACTTTTAGATTTCTAAGGTAACTCAAAAATTATTATGGAAATGTTTTCAGTTTAAAACAAAACTTAATGGCATTGTTCTTCTTCCATTAAAAAACACAAGGAGTCTCTAAAGCTTAAAATGTTAAATGAAATTAATATTTCTTGATTTTGTTCTAAAGTGGCAAAAGTCAGAAGATGAGAAGATAACCACAGTTTTCAAGCCCCATAAAATATTACCGCAAGCCAAGAAAACCACAAATCTGTTTTTTTCTGATTCATTTAAAGTCAGATGTTTTACTTTTTTGTTTACTTGAATCTTTGTTGGTTCAACTTTTCTTCAAGTTGAATGCATAAAATACTCAGAAATAAATGATCTTGAATTTGCAGCCAGATTCTGGATTATCAGGGTATAAAATCTGAATTTTAACCTCAGATATAAATGGAGGTTAGTTTTAACTGAGCGGAGTCAGATGTTTCTCAGCTTTTTGTTACTGCAAGTACATTAAATCTGATGAAGGGAATCTGTGTTGCACTTCTCATCTACATCTCAGTAAATATAAAAACATTCATATTAAAACAGTTCTTGATAAAGCTGCATTGGTTTGGTCCATTTGCTTGAGTCCCATTTGATTCTTTGCTGGCACAGTGAATGGTGTGGAGGATCCGAGGAAAAGTCTTGCTGGTGAAATAAACTGCAGCTTTGGTTTTAGCACCATGTCCACTTTAATCCACCGTCTGCAGTGTCTCTATGTGAACAATACTTGGTTCTGTAAGCTTTTTTTTTTTTTAAATCCAGGTTGGCGGGGATTGCATCACTGAATGGCATACTTTGTCTCCAGTTCCTCGGCTGCTCGGCTCAGGTGAAGCTGTCTCAGTTTGCTTAAGAGCTCCTCCAAAACCTGCCGCTGTACAGTTTCACCCTTTCCCCCTCCGACTGTCTGCGGCGCCCTCTGGGCCCAGACCCGCAGCATCTGGTAGTGAGCCTCCCGGCAGTACCTGTTGTCCATCTCTGCTTGCTCGATCTCTGTGTCCGTTACACCGAGAGAGCGAACCAGCTGCTTCATCTGCTGCAAGGGAACCAGATCCAGTACTGAGTAGATGAAGTCGGGGACTGCAGAACGGGGGGGAAGAGATAAAGAGTCAGCACAGTTGGGTTTTTTCCCCTTTCTGTTTGTTTTATGAGTTGAAGTCAGCAGATGCAGTAATAGACTTACTCATCGGGACACAGTCAGGCAGCTTGGATAACTCCTGCTCGCCAAAAGAGGTTTCGGCAGCGTCCTCCAGACTGGTTTCCACTGAAGGCTCAGTAATGTTCACCAGGAAATCCTAGCAGACAAGAAAACAAATATTACTAATCATACAAAACTGAACAAAGTAGACGCACACAGGACAGTCAAGATACCTTGCTTTGCTCCGTTTGCGGGACAGATGATTTGGAGGACAGACTCAGCATCTTTTTATGGAATGACCGCTTTGTGGCTATGAAGGTGATTAAAATCCCCAATACCAGCAAAACAACCAGAACTGAAAATCCAATAGTCATATTCATAAACTGTGGATGATGATGGGCAGGACCTTGGGAAAGAGCCAGAGACTATTCGTTAAAAAACATGAAATATTTTACTTTTTTGTATCTGACTGCTGAATTCTTTCTTTAAATTGCATTCTTGCTGACTACAATTAGATCTTTTATGGATTTTTAACATCATTAATACTCTTGTGAATGTACTAATGCCCACAGAACTGTTCATATTTAAGTGGTAGACCAATGCACTTGTGAAGAGAAAGGAAAACGATTCACTCGACATTGCTTTACGAATACAAATCTTAGAGATGCAACGTATATTTATTCATTTAGTTTTAATTTCAGCGGATTGGCACATGCAGAGCATGAAATATTTGTTCATTCTTCTTAGCAAACCCCAGAGAGATTGGATGGACAGCCTCTGTAATCAAGTTGTGCCACAGATCTCTTACTTTGACTAGGTCATACTAACACGCAAACATGCACTGATTGTTTTCCTGATTTTAGGTGAAGCTCCACTTTTCCAGGTTTTCTTTCAAGATAGCATATATATTTAGCTTATGGATGTTTCTACAAACTCTGACCAACTTCCTGGTTCCTATTAGAGAAAAACATCTTTATAGCATAATACTGCCACCACCATGCCACAGCCATTAGACTCTCAACAGTGGCTTTCATCTTGCCTCTCTTCTTGATTTATTGAGCTCATGGTGAATCTCTGCAGCTCCTCCAGAGCTAATATTGGCTACTTCTCTCATTTTTAGTCTTATTGCCTGGTCTGTCAGTTCAGGTGGACATCTGTGTCTTGCAGTATTGTTATTTTGTTTCCATTTTCAGATGGTGGATTGAAAAGATATTGTTTTATAACCTAATTCTGCTTAAAACCTTTGTGATTTTATGTTTGCTCTGTAATGCTCTCTAACAAACCTCAGAGGCCTTCAAAGACCAGCTGTTGTTACACAGAGATTAAACTGCACACGATTGGTTGCAGTTAGCTTTATTTAGGGATATCAGAGTAGAAGGGGCTGAATACACATAAATGTATACCTGTTTTTCGAGCTCAATATAAGAAAAGGAAAACATTCAGTGCCATTTTGTGTTTTGTGTTCTCACAGTAAAATCCCAAAGTAACGCAGTGAGGTTTGTGGCTATCATGAGACAAAACACGAAAAGGTCAAGGGATGTGAATGCTTTGTGTTGTATAAGGTTCCCAGTAGTGACGGTCGTTGTCACAGGTTTGCTGATGTTGACAGAAACTACAGAAAAGGAGAACTGCCCCACCACCAAACACTACTGTCACAACTACTGCCTCTAATGAGAATGCAGTTTTCCTTACAAAGGAGTCAAAACTAGGATATAACTTTTTCAAGAGTAGTTTTCTGGAAATTTTTCAAACTTTAAAAGTCAGTGTCCGAGAAGTTAAAAAGGAGAAGAAACGGTGACTCAGTGTGAAGTTTGGAAACACTGCTGCTCTCAGTGGGACTGTGGTTGTTGTTGGTGGTGGCTGTGTTGGCGCTTACCTTTGGTCTGAGCAGGAGTTGTACAGTGTTGTGCGCACTTCAGAGTACAACTGTGAAGAACAAAGAGGATGTTTGAGAACACGGAGGGGAAGTAGCACGTCTTCATAGGAAGTGATTAACATAAAGGCTGACTTGCTCTTACAGCGTCCGCTCTGTAACTCCGCATGTACTCTTTGAAAGATACCATCAGGCATAAATGAACGCCAAATAAAGCTCTACCAGTTTGGTAGGAAATGGACAGAAAACATCTGTAGAGCTCATGAAGTTAAATTCCCTGAATGTGATTTGAGTTCAGCTTAGACATTTTAGCCGATAATTAACATAAAAGATCCAAAGAAACAGTGAATGTAACATCATCGGTTTATTTTTTCAAATATCTGTGTTTTTTTAAAATTTCCATTTAAATACCGAGCTCTTTTTAAGGGCTTGAAAAATGCCAGTGAGCAACTTTCGGTGTGTCATAACTTCTCCTGTATTGCCAACAAATGGAAATGTTGAACAAAGTCGGACGTGAGATGCAAGTTTCAATTCTACAAAACAACTTCCCCAAACGAACGTGTTAACAAAAAAATCCCATCAGAAGCAGAGAGATGGAAACGAAGAGCGCTAACGTAAAGCATGGCTGACTTACCGGCTGCAGGGCTCACACTTGCCCTTCTCTCTGAAATAGTTCTCCTTGCAATCACACACAGTGTCTGTGTCAGGTGTACCTGTGCAACACAAGTATTTATTTAAAAAGGGTTACGATAAAAGCCTCGACTGAGTGAAAGATTGATTTATAATTCAATAAGATGTTAAGACTCACATGGCTGTATTTTGATCTCATTAGGTCCACATTTTTTACATTCGACACAGTCGTATGTTTCTGAATCAATGTTATGTTTATAGTAGCCTTGTTTGCATTGACACTTAGTGTTTCTATCTCCTTGACATGGTGATACCTCATATTCATTCTTTGATTCTGTAAAAAAGCAAACATGATTAAAATGAGAGTCAATTTAATTACTGCTAAACACAATTCACATGCATCGTATTAGAAAAAGCTAACGTTGCTTTACCTTTGCACCTTTTGCATCTTCTGCAGGTAGGACTGAAGTTTATCTGGTCTGAAAATTCACCATCACTACAAGGTGTGCAGAGACTTATTTTATTGCTAGTACATTTTTCTACCAGTTTAAAACCTGAAAAAACAAACAAACAGTTAAAAACCCTAAAATGACACCATAAGATTTGTTCTTTATTTGCCTGAATCATCATAGGGTTAGTGTACCAGCATGGCATTTGTTGCAACATAATCCATCCGTTTCATAGTACCAGGATTCACATTGCTTCTCTATTGTCAACACACCACTGCTCATTAGCTAAAACAAAGAACATATAACAAGCATAAATTTGCAAACAGTAATTTCCACAAAAGTGTAACATTTTATGTTTTGTGAACTTGGAGCCGTTCTCACCATTAGGAGCAGGAAGGTGAATGTACGTCTTCCTTGGTTTCCTGTTCCCTCCATATTTCTACGGATTTAATTCAATCCATTTGAGACCACCTGAAAGAAAACAGTCTGTGAACGACACCTTCAATACACACTATGTTTTATGCTTTAAAAGAATTACAGAGAAGCCATTTCCTCTGGGAAATTTCACAGGAATATTTCACATTACCAGGAATCAATACAAAAACATCTGTGTTTTTGTATAAGCCACATCAAAAGTCTCTCTCTTAATGCCTCGGATTGAACTCATGATCTGCTTCTAATTCATGTTGCTTTTCCATCTGTGCTTGAATGCTGAGTGAGTAAACGTCTGGCAACCATCAATCCTCCAGAATTGCATTCTTCCTACAAACCCACCCACTCACTGTTACAAGCTGCCTGGCCTCAGGCCAAGTCATTGTTAAGAAAGCTTTTATCAGTGCAAACATATTACTGTACACTGAGAAATTAGCCTCATTTAAAACAGAAAAGCATAAAATGTTGACTCTATGGTATTTTATATTTGGTTTCATTTCTAAGACCTTGTTTTGAATGTTACAATTACAACAAATTTTCAGGTGAGTCTGGCTAAAAATTATCCCATTAGTTAAGGCGTAGTCTAAAAATTTTCAAGATCTATTTTTTATTTTAAAAAATAAATATAACTCTATTGGCATCTTCACCTGGCATAAACCCAGCATAGTTGGTTCTCAGTAGCAAAAACAAAGAGTCTGTGATGGTCACGTGTGCTGAACATGTAAAACATTTCCAGAGTTTCTACCTGATAAAGACAATGTAAAAAAAAACTATCAACTTAAACTGTTGTAATATTTTTGTTTTTAGCACCACATTGTTTCTGTATCAGAAATGCCTTAAATAAAAATAATCATTGTGCGCAACAGATTATTGCTGCCGCACTCCAACGTCCATTTTTCTTATAAATAATCTTTGGGTTATTTGTAAATAATTATCCAATGCAAACGGGAAAAGCTTCATTAAAAAGCATCTTCATAAATCTGTGTGGCTTTTTGACCTTTTTCAGATTGTAGAAGCCCACAATAGTTTGGTCCAGGTGTTCCCATCCACTAGCATGAACTAATCTGGATTTATACAGAATGATGATGCTGCAGTATTACCTACTACAGGAAAGATAATCACTCTTTATAATCTTTTAACTCGTCCTCCGTTCAAAAATAATGATTCCCTAACAATCCTGAAGCATCTGCATAAGACAAAATCCAGAATGTGAGGAAAGTAAATGAGGAGCTGTGTCTATCAGAGCACACATTATAATCCACTTTTTGGTCACTGTAGATTTTGTTTTAATCAACTGCGACAATTTGGTTATTTGTTGCACCATTTGATCTCCAGTGGATGAAGATATTAAGAACTGTAAAAAGTCCAAAAAGAGTCATTTCAGGGTAATTGTTGTGGATTAAACGCCTTGTGTGCTCATTCATATACATTACGTGTAATTTCTATGTGGGATTAGTCAAAGAATCAGTTCAGTCTACTTGAAGTGTTAATTATTATTTTCTCTAGAAACAGGAAAGACGCAGATCAAATCAAAGCTGGTGACAAAACACTGGATCTGATAAGTCTGAGGTGTTTCTTTTCTTTTAAATTGAGAATCAGGCACAACAAAACCGATTGTTATAAAACAAATTCAATTTAAAGTTAACTCAATTGTTATTTTTAACCACGTAAGTGTTTATGCTGTAAATTCTTCGTAGATTTCTATTTAAAATGTTTGTTTTAGGGCTGTAGAGATAAAACGTTTTACACTAGATGTCACTTCTGCGCCACAGTTTGGCAGCCGTCACTTCCCTGTCGCGCTGCGCAAAGTTCAGTCTGTGGTACAAACTTCATCATAAAAACAACAACTCCAAAATATTTTAGACTGCCACATTAAAACTACTCTCACAAACGCGAACTCCGCTGGGAATATCTAAATTCGCAAGAATTATAACTGTTTTCCCTGTAGTTTCGGTTCGGGCACCACATTACGCCCACTGCACCTTCACGATATGAATCGCTGTTCCCACAAACGTGCAGAAATATTTTACTGTGACTTACCTGAGGAATTGTAGTCAGAGCGATGGATCCCTCGGTGCTTTTCCTCCACACATCAGAGATCAGGGTTTGTTTTTCATTAAAAACGCCGTTTTCTGCTCTGTAAGCCGGAGCGCTCAGCAGGAGCTGCTGCTTGGCTCGCTGCTGAGGATGGAGGCGTGTTTAACCGGGAAATGGCTGCGCGACGAATGTGTTTCAAGGAATAGTGAGACAGTTTGGCAAGAAGGCCAAAAAAACAACCCCAAGTCTTTCTGAAGAGCGGCTACATAATGGTTGCGCAACATACACTGAGCTGCTGTCAGATAATCACATGACTGGAATAGGAATATAAATGAAAAATAAAAAGATAAAGAAAATCTTCCAGGGTATTCTCTCTCAATTTTGTACCCTTTTGTATTTTGACCACGTCACAAATGTCAGTCAAAAATATTAACAGGTATTTGTATGTGGCCCAAAATAAAATAATAACCCGGCAATTTATTTAAAAAAGTGATATGTTTTAATAATTTATATCAAATATTATTGCTTTAAGTATTGACAATGTCTTACAATAAATTAAATCATCAAATTCAGTTCAGAAAATGTTAATTTATTGCTTGATAATTGATTTATGAAAATCACTTTTAACTTCTTTGTTGCTGAAATGTGCTACACAAATAAACTTGACTTGACACAACATCAATGCGAACTGAAAAGTATTTAACAGTTCAAAACTATAATGTTACTGCTTGTTGTGGCCTGTACATGACGTCTACCTCTGAGGCTGATACCAATCACGATGTTGTACAAGCAGTAGCGGTAACTGCAGTTCTCAGAGGATTGTGAAACACACTTAATTAAAAAGTTTAAAAGGTGATTCACGAATGGTACCTGCGGGTGGAGTCAGTGCTGAAGAACCACCACACACACCTGTTAAAGACAATGCAGAGTCAGATTCATCTGGACTAAGGAGAAAAACGACCTGATTGCTTAATAGTTGACCAAAAACCTCTAAAATGTTGGTGAATTTGACATTTTCTTTGGAAATCAAGGTCTTAGAGTCTGGAGAAAGATGAGGAGATGTTGTATTTAAAACAACACACAATTAATATTTAGGGAAATCTGATGCTATATGCTACACCAAACAAGTTGAATGTCACTATTAAAGAAATAAATGTTCATCTTCCACCTTAGAAGATGAACGTTTCCATGCCATGCTGCATTGATGCAGTAACCAAGCAGTGACTGCTGTAAAGTACATGCACATTCCCCTTGATGTAGGTTGAAACTTCTGCATTAAACAACATTGTTTTCAGTAATTTTGGGTTTCCATTCACTTTAAGCTGCAATTATTAAATTATCAGAATTTAACACTTAAAATATATGATTCTGCATATAACTAATATGTATGATAAGTTTCACTTTATTGTGATATGATGATACAATGAAATTCAGATTTTTTAAGTGTAACCTCTGCAACTCAGAATTTCAATGATGCTTTAAATGTACTGGACAAAATCTATTGCTCTCAACTTCTTGATAAAATAAGAGAACCCTAAACCATCATCAAATTTACATTAAATTTATGTACTAATTGGTTTGTTTGGTATCTATTTTTTTATCTTGCTTATGTATTTTCTTTATCTTGCACAGCACATAGTGCACTTTTAAATGTCAGCCACACTCTTACCTCTTTAAAATTGACAAAAGAAGAACTAAACTAAAATTACATTTTGACTTTCGATTTTTGTGTGCCACTCCAGAATCAGTGGCCGTCATGTGAAAACCTCCTGGAGGTGTCTCCGGCTACATTTAGCAAATAAATCTTTTATCTGATGAGTCATATGGATGCAGATGAATCATAACATTTCCCATTTTAGAGACCATTGCCAGTGAACTTTGCACTACTGAGTTTCTCCACATCCATCAATCTCCATAATGAGAGGTTTATAAGCTACACCCTGCAATATAACGCAGCTCTGTGTCCATGCACTTTTCTTTGTGACAGTAAGATTAAACCATGCATTACCGTTTTCATTCCTCAGAATTTTAGGACTTTTATTTTTGCTTACACAAACATGAGCTTCGGACAAGAACTTCCAGTTCTAGTTTGTGTCTTTTAATGCTTGTGGATATTAGTTAAGCTATTTCTCCTGCATTAAAAAAAAACAGTTGATGAGTCTATGTGACTTTTATAAAATCCAGTTTCACAATTTGTTACTGCTAAGTTGCTACAAAGTCTAAATCCATCCCACATGCTGAGTATTTTTATTCCTTCCTCTCATGCATTTAAGTTCTCTAAAATTAAAAAGAAATACATTGTGTGGGATTTACTGACCTCCTGTGGCCAATTTGGGAACAGCATGTTACTCAATAGATCTCATCTCACACGATTAATTTATGATGGCGGTATTTATTCAGTGGAAAAGTAAAAAAGAGGAAAAATAGTAAAATAGTGTAAAAATAGCGTTTTCTTCCTACATGTTGCTCGGAAGAAGAAGTCTCATAAACGGTCACTCCAAGAGAACCAAAATAAAAGTATTATTCTGCATTTTAAAATTAGTCCATGTGATGAACTAAATATCAAAATGTAGATTTTGACCACATCTTTTATTTTGCCAACCAATACAAAATCAATTGGTGAAGGTTCAAAGTGCAGTGATGTGTAGCTGAGCCGTACAAATTGATTTTAGAAGATTATTTTTAATCAGAGAAGACTTTCCTTGTACAAAGGAGGGAAAAATGAAAGATCATTCAACCGAGAAAAATAGAATGCTTCATCAGAAAAACCACATCCTTCCTTAACAACCAAAGAAAGGCCTCTTCATCTCAGCTCTTCCTCTAACTGGTTTCAGGTTAAGCCCTTATTAGCGTACAGGCACGTTGCAGGCATTCAGCGTAAAAATACAGTGCTTAGTTTCCCGCAGAGTCACACTTTAAGAAAGTTGTGGGGACTGGCGTAAAACTGTGGCTTATGATTGACTGTTTACTTTATTACAGAAATGTCAACATGTTCCTGGTACAGCTTAATGTTAAATTCTGTTCAAAAGTACAAATCCTTACGGTCAAGCAGTTGGTAAAACTGAAACCTCTAGATTAGTGAGCTGGTTGGCTTTCAGTCACTGCAGAGCAGTTTGATGCTCAGTCATGGCTGATCCACTCATCTGCGTACTCTGATTGAATGTTACTGCTGGTTTAGAGCCGCAGAGCCCCCGAGGCAGCCCCTTTAAAAGTTTTTGGGCCACAGTTATGGTTGAAAGAAGGTCACGTTTGATGGCCTGGCTTCTGAGAAAAATGAGCTCATCCATGCCTTCCTCTTTTCAGTTTGATGATGTTGATAGTCGGCACCACTTGTGCCCAAAAAAGACTCTCGCAGAGTCAACTAAGACGTAGCTGCAAGGCCTGGTTTTCGGAAAGGATGTGTGCAGAGTAGAGAATCTGGTGGCTACTGCTGCTCACCTCTAGAGGTTCTCACACCTACTACAAGTTGCCCCGTCATTGAAGGAAGTTTGGTGGTAACCATGTGATCTTTCTACTCTGGATATGATTTTCTTTAGGGCGGTAACTCACACTCATTTTCTGTTAGAGTTGGAGTCAGTTGATGGACTCGTTAAGAGAGAAGCTTGATTGAATCAAGAAAAGATCACCAGCCTTACAGGACTACAGAGGAGAGACTTAAAATGCAATAAAGACGATGTGGAATTCAAGAGAATGAGATCAGAAAAGATTTGGACTGTTTAATTAGAAACTTCAAAATGGAGACGCTTCATGAATGAAAAACTGCATCTTAAACAAACTGCAATTAATGGAGAATAATTCAGACCAGACTATAGTCTGCTAATCATGAAACTTTGTGAATTATGTATCCGTTACAAATTTCCAACCCACTGTTAACTATATCACATCTTGCCATATGGCAACCATAAACTGTAATATATTCAAATAATATTTTATGTGGCACAACTCAAAGTACATCAGAGTTGTGAAGTGGAAGGAAAGTAATAATGCTTTTCAAAGACTTTTACAAATAATAATATGAAAAATATGTCTAAGTTTAAGACATGCACGTCTATTCTACAGTATCAGTGTGAAGAAACTGCATCTGAGCCCAAAATCCCAGCTGTATTGATCATCAAAGGTCATGAATACTGATAAACTAATGCATAAACTTTCTGTAGATGTCCTTCACTGAGATGAATCCTTCCGGCTCCAGCAGAGGGCAGCAGTTCTGAGTCCTGCCAGAGGAGGGCGCTCTTATGCTGCTGCCCTTCAAGCTGCTGCAGTATTTAGTCACTCACTACACTGATAAGTCACTGACACGTCATCCCTAGACCGTTTTAATCGGAACAGAGAGGGGAACGCTCTAAAACAACTGAATTTTTTGAAAATGTACAATTGAAGAAGCAAAAAGTTTAAAAAGTTGATTAAATTGATGAACAGTTAAACTTTTCTTTCCTCGTTGCTTTGGGGGGATTTGCCATAAATCTGTAAATGTCTCATAAATGATGGTCACACTTTCTGATTCTCAAGGTTTTTGATGGATGCTATGCGTAATAAGAGTGAAATATGAAGAATTTAAATGTCGCAGGACTGCTGCTCAACACAACTACTGCACACTACAAAAGTATTAGCACCCTCCAGAGGTTTTCAAATGCCGCCTGTAAGATTTACATGATTGTTTGTTTGCTAGTTTATTTGGTTACTGAAACCCCCTTTAGCTCATTTCAACAATAAAAAGCTAATTTTCCACATGTTGATAGACATTTGCATATAAAGCATACCAGAATATTTAGCAAGTGCAGAAACAGAATGATGCTGTGCTAAATTTGTTCCAAAAGTCAGATCTGGGAAAGACATTGGAGTTAAATGTGTTATAAAGTCAGTTTTGTTACTTGCGTGACTAGTCCAACAGATATTAGCAATCCTGGTTTTTGTTTCTGTCTAACGCTGGTTCAAACCGTCATAAATGCAGATAAAAACTAATTTTACTAAAGTAACTTTAGCTATGTTTTTATGTGTGGAGCAGTCATATCAGATACTGAACTGAGGATGGCTCAGGGTCTCTGACTCGGGTGGAAATTTCAACTGGTGCGAATCTTAAATAAAGGACGGGGATTTCTTTGTGTCAACGTAACCTCTGAGTGGAGAGAAGTCACATGTGGAGTACCCCAAGGTTCAGTCCTGGGATCCCACAAATTTAATATCTACATGCTCCCATTAGCTCAGATTATAGCAAGAATTAAGATTAGTTACCGTAACGACACAGGTGAAACAAAGCTCCACATTATGATGTCACCAGGTGACTCTCAACTAGTGATCAGCCCCAAAATCTAGGTGTGGTGATTGACTCGGACGTGAATCTTCAGAGTCATATAAAGACAGTGATGGTTAGCTCTACAGTTTTCTGAGTAATTTACAGCAGCTTGATTTCATACTTACCTTGTTCCTCATTTGCTCCCAGGTCAATGAAGACACTAAACTTCTGGACTCCTATAACAAAACTCCTATTGTTTCTCCTGCAGTTCCTTTCTCTCACTAGCTTTCACGCTCCACCTATCGTATCCTCTTCTGGACCTTTATATGTCCCCCTGGTTCCTGGTGCAGAAACCAGTAACAAAAGTTAGATTTTGTCAAACACCATCATCAAGATCATCAATGCGTGTTGAATATGTTGGTCATAATCACTGAGTTCCAGTGATTATGTTTCAAAAGCAACTCTAAACAGGTGGGCTTTTAGTCTAGATTTAAAGGAACTCAGTGTTTCAGCTCTTTTGCAGTTTTCTGGAAGTGTGTTCCAGATTTGTGGTGCATAGAAGCTGAATGCTGCTTCTCCATGTTTGGTTCTAGTTCTGGGATGCAGAACAGGCAGAAAATATTTAATGTATTGTGGTGCTAAACTGTTCACAATTTTATTATCTAACTAAAGTATTTTAAAGTCTATTCTTTGAACTACAGGGAAATTGTAGCTCAAAGAGCTACGATGTGTTCAAAGTGTAAGGACTTTAAAATTGGGAGCAACAGCGTTCTGGATCAGCTGTCTGATTTTTTAGACAGACCTGCTGAGACCTGTTCAGAAGACACTGTTGTAATAATCAATATCTTTAGTCATCCCTGACTAAAGATAAAGTCATGGATGAGTTTCTCCAGATCTTGCTGGGATATTAGTCTTTCATCCTGGAAATATTCTTCAGGTGAAAGAAGACTGGTGTTGTAACTGGCACAAGGGGCTTGAGGGTAACAGTAAAAGTTAATCACCATGCACTGATGGTCAACCTATAGCTCCTTATGGGAAGAAACTGCTAACAGAAAAGGAAGTTGACTCACATTCACTAGAAAAACCGACTCACACCTCAGGATCATATCAAAATGCAACGTTAAAACACGTCTAAACTTGTGTTTGTCTGCATGCATTTGACAAGTTGCTGACTGACATGTCTGCTGTGCAGCATTCTCAATATCATCACTTTATTTGGTAACTTAGTCTGACAAGATTCTGTTCCTGCATAAATTAGCTATTCTTAAAGGCAGTGCAAATAAGTAAATATACACACCAGACTTAAGAAAACCCCATGACTAATAAGACTTGTTGTTATCTAACTTAGTGGTAAAAACTAGAATATTTTATTCATGGATACCAAAGAAAACATAGCTAAAGTTCAGTATTTGAGCTGAGGAAAGTATCTCAAACACATTAACAGTCTTCTAATTGCTCTAAATCACATCAGATGTTTGTAGGAATCTCACTAATCCACACATACAAAGATAAAGAAATTAATAGCTTCACTAACTAAGTTACGTGTCATTAAACTGATTAGTAAGTAATGAACACGTGAATTAAAAAAGCTGCATAAAAGCATTAAAAGCAAACAAATCAACTTCAATTTGTCAGTATTTCTAAAACAGTTAACATCTGGTAACAATTATCAGCTGGTTTGTTCCATACAGGTAGGAAAGATAAAAAAGTTTTCTTATTATCAAGGTATAGCACACAAAGCATCTCAATATAAGTAAAAAATGATCTCTAAAACTTTCTCCGCCTTATTGTTGCACAGCGCAGTATTGACAGATATTTCTAAACATAAATGTTTTTGTGGGCAAAGTTGGGACGATGATAAAGGGAAAAGGGGAAATGCATGATTATATTAAAAGTCTTGCCGGATTATTAACAGAGATTTTGCTTCACTTCAGAAGTGGAGTCTTGCGTCGTGAGTATGTATGAAGCCATTTCTGTTAAGTGCATTATTTAGTATTTCCATGAAAGAACTGTACTTGCTTATGCTAAGTCTTTCTGTGTTTCCTTGGTTGAAAAACAGCTCTTCAGATTGTAGACTCCTCTGTCAGAAATCCTGTGAAGATTTCAAATTGAGATGATTTTGTGCTCAGTGAAACATTCAGAAGCTCATAAATGTGTCTAACTAGTAAGGTAAGGTAATTTTATTTATATAGCACATTTTCAGCAACAAGGGTTATGCTTTTTTTTTTTGGTGTATTCTTTACTTGACATGTTCAATACTAACTTTACTCACTCCATGAATTAAAAGTGACTAAGATACCTTAACTTAGTATCAACTGAAGTGTTTATGAAGTTGCAGAACTAATCATCAGTCACTTCTTTGAATGTTTATCTTTCACTCACTTCTTTGTAAGTATAATCAAATGGTTTGGGGTTAGATGAGTGGTACATGGTCATTTACACTCATCATCAAGCAACATGACAAGGAAGCAAGAAAAGACAAAAGGAAAGTAATGAAAAAGGGGAAAGTGTCGAACTGTTTTCAGCTAAAAGTTTGTATTTGGACGAAACGAGACCGAAGATGGAAAAACATGGAGGCTGTTCTCGGTTGGGGGTGCATGTTGTTGTGCACAGATGTTGAGGGTCCATGGAGGAGCGGCAGCTAGAGGATGAGAGCAAATGAAAACAGACTGAATAGACAGGTTTCATGATGAGTCACTTGTGACATTTTAAGAGAAGAGTCCCCTGACACACTTCAGCTACTCTCTCAGTCTTACAGTCAGAGGGTCCCAGGTAGCATCTTCTTCTGTCAGCTTGTCCTTCATGGTGAGTACAGGAAATATATCTTCATCTTCTTCACGATGTATTAACTTTTTAATTGGATTGAGAAACAAAAGAAAACATTCAGAGGCTTTACAAAATCAGTTTTTAAATAGTAATTGTTTCTATGTAGAGGGAACCAACCAATAAAAGTCATTCTTTTTCTCACAACCTTTCTGTAGTAGCATCTTCTCATATCTGACAACCAACAATCTCCCTTCTCTACCTCTTCTTCTTCTCCCCTTTATTTGCTACTCTCCAGATGCTGCATCTCTGTTATCTCATGATCTCCTTGCTGTGGAGTCTCTCTTTCTTCTCGTCTGGGTTCGCCATCCAGTGCAACGACAGCCAATATGAATGGCCGTTACGCAAACCCACGTTATGTTGTCCAAAGTGTCCGCCAGGTAGTGTGACATTGCTCTAATCCTTATGGATTTTAAAGTGCCTAGTGTCAATGTCATTAACCATAAACTGCTCTGTATTTGCTCCAGGTCATCGTTATATTACACGCTCAAATGATAATTGTGACATTCAATGTAAGCCCTGCGATGAAAATCGGTACATAGATGTCTTCAACCTGGAATGGAACTGCAATGTCTGTGACGTTTGCAAAACAGGTAAGAAGCATTACAGTAAACGTCCTGTCTGGATGGGAAGACTTGCAGTATTTTAATCTGAGCTATTGATGTCCATGTATCATGATATTACTTTTTCTTCATAAATGATGTGTCACCAGTAAAAGCGTAAAACTGGTTAGTAATCTCTGACATCAGCAGGATCCACTTTGACTACAACACTATCACCAGACAATCAGAGTAGATATAGACTGGTTTTGTTTTGAACATATGCATGATCAAGCATTACTGTAAAGATACTCAGCTTTACACACTCCACTGTCTCTTCTTCTTTATACAACCTTGTGGTTCAGGTTTCTCTGTGTGAACTCTGACTCTGCGATCAGAGCGTGATGTGTGAGAGTGAGTAATCTGCTGCTCTCACCGCAAAATTTGGCCAGTTTCATTGCAAAAGACCTGTAGAAGTCAGACAGTTGAATGTTACTCAGTTCTGGCAGTGGGTCATGATTTCAGAGAAGCTTACAAGCAGAAATAAACTGTTATATCTGAGGGGATTTCCCTGTTTATGCATCAAGGGGGGCAGACAGTCAGAAAGAGATGAAACGGAGGAGAGACATGGGGGGTCTGTGAAACCATCTGTGATAAAGGCCAGGAGAGAGAGTCATGTTTTCAGCCCTCCTAGAAGCAGACCGTCTTTATGTAAGTGAAAAGTAAAAAAACATAAATTACACCAAAATAGCAAATGGAAACATATACCGATGCAAATGTCTCTCTGCTGCTACAGGTGAGCAAAAATAACCTGCCTGCCTTATTTCTAAATGTCACAGTGGAAAACACAAAAGAGAATCAGCACCAAAGTGAAAACATATTCTCTGTTCTCAGTCTGAAATCGTATTGTTTACATTTGGAGGCTTTCATTTTCTAATATTGCAAGTTTTCTTTCCTTTAGGAGAATCTGTGTGAAATGTGTTTTTCATGAAAACTTCTTAAAAGCTCATTTATCTGTTTTAGAATCTAGCAAGAGGAAGGTGGGTGTTGAAAATGTCAAAAAACTACACACATAGGGGCTCCATGTCAATTAAAGTGAATGGAAACTAATTTAGGTGGAAATGATTCAACCCACAGAAAGATTTTACTTGCTGACCTTGCAGCACGACTGTTTCTGTTGTGCTTTGGATCTTTTGTGCCGTTAACAGTTTGCAGGCTGCAAAGCAAAAGAAGAAAAAAAAAAAGCCCAAAGATCAGCTTCTTGACGGTTTTATAAAACCCTTTAACCCTGTAATGACAGAAAAACCTCAATTCATTTATCGGAGAACTTTACATTTTACACAAACTTTGTGTAAAAGTAATAAGATAAATAATGTGAAAAGCGTTTTAAAATACAACTGTTCATGTTTTCAAAGTGGACTTAACTTTTACAACGCTTGTACTTTCATACACATAAGATATATATTGAAAGGTTTTGTTCTTTGACAAGCACCTAATATGTTTTAAATCACAAATATTTCATAAACCAGGCTTTGAAAGGATAAAAGCTGCTCTGTTACATGTCTGTCATGCCAACATTTCCTTTTAGTCTTTTAAAGTGAAATCAGAAAATCTTCCAGGTGGAAGTTTTGCTCTTTAAACATTTGTGCAATAAAGGAATTGATTTATGAATGAGGTATCATTAAAATTCTCCTTACTCCTATTTGCTCTCTTTGTTTTTTTATAAATTATAACTGAAAATGTCTCATAAACATTCATATTTTGTTATGACTCTAGCTCTGTGGAAGTAATTTAGACAACTTTCTGTTTGCTAATTTTGAACACACAAGCTGTGGCTTCTTTGAAAGAAAGAAAATGTTTCATCAAATCGAAACGATGCTTTCACTAAGAAATACCAGCCATGAATTCTTCTAAAGAAAATGTGATAATAAAACTGTCTGATAACGTGAAACTAAAATTTGTGAGTCATTTTGGACCATCTTATGCACAGAATACAAAGTGACTCGCATGCAGAACATTCCTGTTAAGTCACTAAATCTGAATAGCCTCTTTTAAGTGATGTATATTCAAACATGACTGTTTCTTTTGTCTTTAGAAGATAACTTTGAGATTGTGTCAAACTGCACACGAACCCAAAACACTGTTTGCAAGTGCAAAGCTGGCTACAGATGCGAAGACGCGTCCTGCAAATTGTGTGAACTTGTCCCAACGACCACCCAGGCCACGCCGCCGCCTCCGTCCACGACAGGTGAAAAAAAGCTTCTCTGCACATCCATCCAAGTTAGACACTAAAACTTTACTCTACAGACTTTAGGCTCCTTCTGAACGTTTGCACACAGAGCTGCAAATTTATCAAACAATTTCTTCTTATCATATAGGAAACTATTCTAACCCCAATGTGTAGATAAGTTTCCCATGTCTTACTACAAACAGTTTCTGTTTCCACATCTGTGGCACCAAAATAAGTCTGGCATGGCAGGAAATGTGGTGTTTGTGCAATCTCACCTAGTCTCTCTAAGGCTTGCAGCACCTAAGCTTAAACGTTAATATTTATTGACTGAAAAAGGATTTATTAAGCCAGAATACTCTCTTATTGTCTGGTTGCAGTCTTCTTCTAATATCTACAGCTCTGGAAATAAGTAAGAAACCACTGCAAAATTATTTTACTTTTTATAGGTTTATGTTTGAGTAAAATGAACATTGTTCTTTTATTCTATGAACTTCTGACAACATGTCTCCGAAATTTCCAGCAAAAATGTAGTATTTATTAGCAGAAAACGAGAAATGGTCAAAATAACGAAAAAGATGCAGTAAATAAAGTAAAATTTGCATGTAGATCCAAATTTAAACTATGGTTGAATCAACATTGATATCAGTTATGGTGGAAAATCTAACTTTGATTCAACATGTAAGTCACCGATCACTTTTTGACTAATTTAAATGTGAGGCTTCAACATGGACTCAGTATTTGTTTCTTAATCATATTTCAATATTTATGAACTCATATTTTGTTATCTGGGTCATCACTTTGAATTCATAACTGGGTGACATGAAAGTTACCATGTGAAGGCATGGATGAATACAAAATAAAAACCTTTCAAGAACTTTTCATCCAATTTGATGAGAATAGAAAAACAACCAATCCCAACCCAGTCTGCTCCAGTCTGGGTTGGGTCACAATCCAAAAGGAAACTGAAGCAATGAGGTTCTGGGGAGAGGAGCAATCACAATGAACAGATCGGCCAATCAGAGGGATTAATGGTGACTGGGACTGTTTTCACCATGGAAATTGCAAACGTGATCATTTTTGAATAAAAATTATTGGTTCAAAGACAGTATTTGAATCTATGAGAAATCATTGATTCTTTCGAAACTCTTTGAACTTGAAAATTAGCAAAGTTAGATAATTTATATGAGAAACTTTGGCATGTATGAGCAGCATTTCAGACAACAATTTGAGCATAAAAGCTCTTGGACATTCAGAGGAAACAATCTTTACAGGAGTTTGTGCTGAAGATCTAAAAGATCTCATGTTTGTTGGCCTGCAATTGTTTGTTTTATTTAGATACAAATGTAGATTCTGACAAATGTTGATTTAGTTTAGTTTTCTCTTAATTCTGGTTTATCAAATGGAGATGCACAATAGAGTTAAAACTGTGTGAAACTTTGGCTTGCTGAATAAAAATTCAAACACAAGAAGTTTCTCTTTTTATGCACTTTTACTGCATGTTTGTGCTTCAATCCAATTGTTTGCTGACCGTGCAGTAACTATTGAGGAAAGTCTCACACAAACTCTTTGTCCGGTTTGAAATACGAAACTCTCGTATTTCCTCTAAACATCTGCACTGAACTGATAAGTTGTTTTTCCTTCTCTTCCTTCCTCCTCCAGTAGCTGGATCCACCTCCACAACCAAGACAACTGTACCACAAAATAACAAAATCAGAGGTACGGTGACATGAAATAGAAGTTATCCAGCTTCTCCTTTACTTGCTATAAATGTAAATTCTTTGAATATATATCTATTTTTATATTTTTGCAGATACTCAGTGGTTCCTGGTGATAATCGTCCTTCTGTGTGCTGGAATTGCTCTGGTTGTTATGACAAAAATCAAGCCAATTCTGCACTGGATCAGATCCAATCACGGTAAGATGAGAATAACTGTTAAAAAACAACCTATATAATTTATACTCAAAATCTTTTCCACTTTATGTTTTATCTCATCACTCTTGCATTCAAGGTCCTTTGAAATTTCTTCCCTAGATAAAATTTAACAGTGTGGAAAATCTATGAAAATCAAATTAGGCTGATGCCACAATCAAAGTAAAGTGTTGCATCCTGAGAGCTGAGAATAACATACCTTTGATCAAAATACAATATGTTATTCAGAAAGGGAGGGCAACAAGGTGACACAAATACTTCAAAGATGTGATGAGCCTTTTTGTTCCATGAAAAATCCCCTTTGTTTCCTCATGTTCAAAACCTGGTGATGATAGTATCAGCCTAACATAAAAATATTTACTTTGTTTTGGTGACTTGCTAATAATTTGGGTTCTTCTGTCATATTTTATTGTGATTCAGTTTCATATTTTGAAAACTAAATTTACTGAAAAGGATGTTCTCTTTTTCAGAAAACTTATTTTTAGGATTTCATTAGTGTTTAAGCTCCGTGTGCTTCCGCTAAAGCTTGGCTTATAGATGAGGGCAGCTGGGTCACGTGACCCAGACACACATCCCTCCTCTGCAGTCTGTCTACTTGTCTCACTCTGAACACACCAGGCTAAAGGAGCAATAACAGTTTATATTAGAATTGATAAAACATTGTACACAAACAATACACAGGTTTTGGAAAGCCAGAAACAAAAATTGTAGGGCTTCACCGATTGCAGTTTTCTGGTCGATCTTTAAAAAGCTTGACTTGCCAATTCTGATTTTTGTCTTAAATGTCACTAAATGTAGCAATAAAGTCGCTGAGTTGGTGACAGTGGGGTGACTATTGTTAAATGTAAACATGAGGACCTGATGGGCCGGTCTGTCAGTCAAACCTCTCTCACTGCAGAGCAGAACAGGACAGTGGTCAATTTTTAGACCTTTGCTGAAGTAGATAAGATTGGCTTTACATGTAAGTATCGGCTGTTCACCGATCTCCCAAAATGAAGGAAACCGGCAGGCCAATAAATCGGTGCATCCCTAGAAAACTGGCTGATTGTTTAAAACTGACCATGCAAATTAAAGCAGCACATAAATGTTGCTCACAAAATAATCAAGATAGACCAATACGCTGATTGTTTGCATGCAAAAATGTAAATAAGTTATTTTATTATGTTCGCCATATATTGTTGATCTAATTAAAAATATGTATTTTTTTGCTTCTCAGGTTATTTTTTGCCTGAAAAAACAGTGACAGCCCCTCTGCGCACAGTGGATGAAGATGTGTCCAAGCCGGTCCAGGAGGTGTGTGGAAAATGTGACCATTGCATCGATTTATGTATTAAGGATTAAATCCTGCACCTGAAAAATGAAAATACCTGTCAAAATCTTCACTGCCACAAGAAAGAAACAGCATCTCCTGGATATTGGAGACGGATGGAGACAAACATCGCTCCAGTCGTTACAATGAAGAGGACTACAGCGGACGGTTCAGCTACTGATGCTGTTCAAAAACTACAGGATATCTCAATACACAAAAAAACTAACCCTACAAAACTGGAAGATTTATTCCACCTAAACACACAGAGTGGGACACTATAATAGTCCTGCATGGGCTGTTTGGTATTTTGCTAAATAGGTATGTACTATGGTACACTATACTACATAATAAGACAAGGATATTTAAGTACCAATGATGAGATTCTGACTCAGACATTTTTCCAATAGGTGTTTTTAAACCTGTTCCTAAGTATATATATTTAAACACAAACATATATACTGTATAAATGTATATAAATAGACTTAGAGCTGCTCTTTAATATCAAATCATGTATATTAAGTACTAAATTTCTTTTAAAAACTCAGTATTTCTTTTTTATTTCTTTATGCAAAATAAAACAAATACTCCACTCAAAGTGTCTCAAGTCAAATCTAGTATTATATCCAACACAATATGTATAATATTTACAAAAGTTTTTAAATTATAAATTACAAAAATATCAAAATTCCCTCTTTCATCAAAGTTAGGCGTGATGTTGGTGATGACCAGCAGGAAAAAAAAATACAACTGTGATCCTTCCACAGTTTGCCAGAAGAAGATGGATCTTTTTCTGTATTTGTGTTTTCAAGGTTTACATTTCCTCTCTTTAAAAGAGTCCAGCATGTCCTCCAGAACAAATCTTGGATCATTTTGACACATCACAGCGCCTCCTCCTTCGACACGTGGAAGTCCTTCCCCTGCTCCTGGGAGGGGAAGAAAACATCCTGCGTCTCACCGCCGCCCTCTTCTTTAGAGAGGTGAATACTCGGAGAAGGCGTGGGATGAAACACAGGACAGTCTCTCTCATCTTCCTCTTCGTGGCTCGCCCTCTCCGCTCTCTTTCCGTTCAGATTCGTAGGCCCCACCGGACCGGTGAAGTGGCTGAGCAAGCTGAAGATGACCGTGCCTGGATTGTGGACTTGGACTGGACCTAAAAAGAAGAAAAAACACATAGGAGCTCAGTGTAATCATTTGGTTCTCAAACATTTCATAATTTCTTTATGAATTCATGCGAGTCAAGAACTTCATCTGAAAAGGCTCATTTCACTCAGCAGTACCAAGACTGGCATCTGAAAGTGGGGACGTCTGCTGCTTCGCAGTGTCTCTGGGGAACTGATGAGTCGACTCCTTTGCCTTGCGACTGCCATTTTGCCCTTCCTAAAAAAGAACCATGTCATCAATTTGTATAGAACAGCAAGAAATATCATGCAAAAATCTGTTCAGTTTTGGTAAAAAAAAAAAAAAAAAAATCCCCTCCTTCATAGTTCTGGGGTTTTATGCATCAATACATGATGAAAATTAGATTGATCCATGTCCTGACATTATTTAAAATTAAGTATATAACACAATATTATAAAAAAAAATAAAAAAAAAAAATAAACATGATTACGCTAGAGTAGGAAGTAAACAAAAGAAAAGTTTAAAGCACTATGACCCTGGAGAATCAGCTTTTGGTGTCCATTAATTTTGGAGTGGGTACACGGTCATTTCCAAATAATTTGAAATGAATCATTCTACAATGAGAAAGTATATTTTCAAGGGGAAAACGCACAAAAGACACATCCTCATCAACTGAAGACAGTGAGAGAGTAGGCTAAGACAAGTATCATGTTGGCTTCCTTTTTTTTTTTTGTAAAACCACATTAGTGTGCAAAGTTCAATGACCCTGAAAAACCTCAATAAGACTCTACCAGCCTTATTTAGCACGTCAAATGTTCAACTTCATGTGAACAATTGACATAATAATAATGATGATAAAAAACAGGACAGGTGACTTGTTTGGAAGAATTGTTAGCAGTGAGTCAGAAGGTCTGGAGACTAAAAATGCCATGTTGAGTGAAAACAGTCAGCATTTCAGCTGAAAAGGCCCCTCCACCTTAAACCCTCAGCAGCTGGGCGACTTGCAGTCATAAGAGCATTTGATAGTAAACTGTGGGGCCATCTGCTTGACACAGTGCTGAGTCATTATGCTGCTGCTAAAGACTAAGGTACTAAGCCATAGAGTGTACTTATTTTTTAGTTGTTTCATGTTAATTTTTGTTTAAAAGTCACGTCAGTGTTGGATCTTGTCTGGTGTTTTGTGCAGCTCAGGTTATAATTTTAGGATCAGATCATTTCGACCATCTGATGCTTTAAAACAGAAGAACTGAAGGATGGGGTTTTTATCATGACTGTACGTAAAGGTAGCAGAAACCTTGGCTTACATACCTCATTACACAGCTTTGCAATAACTGAAAAACAGAATGATGAGTAACATAAAATTAGTTTCAGAATTCAGTGATGACTCTACATGTTCATCATTCATGTAGCAGAAACCTCACGACAGATCCTCAGTCACACTCATATCCGCACTGTTCAGTTTAAATGTGTTTATTATTCTTCTGAGTTGATTCAATTACAAAGTTCAGCCCAGGCCGCAGAAACTGTCCTGAATGTAAATGAACAGCTTACTTTGGCGGAAACACGTTTCATCCCGGGGCTGATAGATGCAGAACATGATGATAAGGGCCACGCATCCTATGAAGATCACGGGGCCCAAAATGGCCGCCAGCTCAGCGCTTGTGTGTCCTGTGACAGAGAATTAAAAATGGTGAAAACTAAAAGCAACACAAACGTCCCAAAAAGCTAATAAACATAAAACTTTCAGAAAAACCATGTATACTAAAGTAGAGAAGTGAAACACAGAACATGTAAGTCTAATTATATTACTGAATAATAAGCTTTCCGTTTTTTATTTTTAGCTCTTTAGTTCACCGTTCTCTAACAAAACAAGAAATAAAACCCTGGAGAGTAGCCAGACATTTAAATCTGATTTAAAAATGCTGCAATTTTCATAAATTATGTCTAATTTTCTCCATTATCTGTGATTTATTTGACCTCTTTCCCATAATCAGGATTTGTTGCATTGACTATGATTTGTGTAGGTAAGAAAGTCAGTTTTATTCATATAACACATTTCAGAGGACAGAGAACCACAAACAAACATTAAAAACAGGTTATAGAAACATAATACAATAAAAACAGAATACAATAAAGATCATACAGCATGAAACCAGTGAAGAGCCAGTCCGAATGAATGAGTCTTCTTAAAAGAATCAACAGAATCAAGACGGTTCAAAGATGGAGGCAAGACATTTCTCATTCTGGGAACCTAAAATATTTATTCTTAAAATGTGTTTAGGATCTATTAAAAACCTTTGACTGGAAAATCTCTGACTACAAGAATGTAAATAATAATTTTTTTTCTAAAAAGTGGAGACATAAAAACTTTTTGCGCATCGTTTCAAACCCTTGCAGCAGCATTATGAGGACAATCTGATTAAAACTAATAAAAATATTCAGTCAGGTTTGTGTTCATCTGATCAGCCAACAAGCAAGAAGCTGACCTGATGACTCACTGTAAAAGACAGCCCACTGATCTGCGTAGTGAAACCCAGCCAGAAATAACCAGTGTGGGGTAACACACAGAGGCCAGAGTGGGGCAGTGCAAACACAAGCTGATAGTATCCATCAAGCACTTTAGCGCCATCTGCAGAGATAAAGTTGGTGTGGCATAACCTACCCACCAAGAAAAAACCTCTGTTCCCTTCAGATGGATACGTTGGTATTTGATATGTTTTTTTTATCCAAGGGATTTAAGTTACAACCAAAATGAGCAACAATAAACAAAATATATTAAAATGTTTGAAAAGCATTACTGTCACTTTAAGGTTGACAAATAGTATTTTTAGCTAATTAAGCAGATGTACCCAGTTTTCAGGCATGCTTATTCTTAAAAAAAAAAAAGCTTTCTGACTGTGTAAAAGAGTGGTGGCAGCATTATGCTGTGGGCCCGCATTCTTTCAACAAGACGGAGAAGCTGCTCAGAGTTGATGGGGAGACAGATGGAGCTAAATACAGAGGAACCACTGGAGAAAATCTGACAGAAGCTGCAAAACTCACAAGACTGAGGCAAAGGCTGAACTTCCAGGAGAACAAAAATAAAAAAAATGCACCTACAGCTACATAGAAATGTTAAATTTTTCTACATCCTGCTGAGAATCAACTGTAAATCTAAAAAAAAAAATCACAAATGTTCTCCAATAAGACTAAGCTTCAGCTGTTTTGCCGAGCAGAATAGACTGAAATGTAGCAACATATTCAAAAAGCTTATAATTTAACATCTATTAATATGAAAAGCACTGTATTTTTGGTCCAAACCACAAAACTTGTTAAATATAATGAACAGCTGTTAAATCTTTCCCTCAGACTCAAACACACTCACCTGGTTTGGGATTAGTGGGGGCCGGAGCAGGAGGCCCACACCTGAGAGGGATGAAAAGGAAAATATGTGAACAAAAGGAGACGACACCGTCTAGCTGGATCTCCAAAACTATTCCAGATTCTCTGTTCCTGGGTATTCTGACAGTAATCCAGTGAAAACCATGACTCACCTGGAGGAGCTGCAGGGTTTATCCTGAGGTGAGGTAGTCTGTCTGTCTTTGCCCACAGTCGCTGCTGGAGATGAGAAACAGAAACATTACACCTTTGTTTCAGCTTTCACCAGAATAAAAGCATTCAAAGTATCACTTTTTGTTTTCACTCTTTCTTGAAATAAAATAAATTGTCACTTTTATAAGAGTGAGCGACTCCAGTTTCCCTGCTGTTTTCTCACATATAATCATATTATTCTCTTATTTTTTCTCATTGTGTCTGTTAATAACAACTTGTAAAAAAGTCCCTCACAGACTCAAACCCACACACGTTTCTTAGTTTGTTTGTTTTTTTTTTTAAATCTTTAATAACAATATTCCAGCCACTTGGGGGCAGTGAACACAACAATAAGGTTTGTGACAGGTAGACGCATCAGCAGCACCTCACTCGCTGCCCACACAAGCTCTTATCTTCTGAGGTGGGTAAACCAAACCTGTCTGCACTATTCAGCATAAAGATATCGTGTAAAGTTCAAATCAATCTAAAAACTTCCCCATGAAGGTCAAATTAAGTAAGAGGCAATTCTAGCAGTTTCATAACGTCCGTATTTTGTTCTTAGTTGTCATTTGAAGTGATACAAAAATAACATCTGACTTAATGTTAAATATTTAAAGTAGTTTAAGCCTTACGACATCATCAAACCAGGAAGACTTTAGTATTTTTTATTATCTCCATGTTTTATGCGTCTATAATTGTTTGATATTGATCTAAAGGGGATAAATCTTTTCATCCAGCTGCTGTTTTTTTTTTTTTTACCTTCACTTAGTATCATCTAGTTTGTAGAAACAGAGATTAGTTCTCACTAGTCAAGCTCAAGCAGATTTAAACTATCTTTTAAAGAAAATTTCAATTAGATTTTAAGCAAAAACAACACGGAGTACACTAGAAAATGATACATGTAATTAAAACCTGACAGAGAAGCAGAGCAGATAAGTAGAAATGTCTGAATATCACAACTAAAGCTGAAAACTATGCTGGTCAATAAAAATAAACCAAGACGGTAATTTAGAGTCTGTCACCATAATAAACCAATCTGTTTATTATATGATCCATAAATAAATAACACACAGCTCTAGAGGACTGAATGTGGGTTTGAATCTTTATAAAGATCTCACATCCTGTGAAACATAATGTTTTTCACTGAATAGGAAATGTTTTTGTGACTTAAAAATAAGAATACATTAAAGTTTTAACATTTCACAGTGCAATCCAACAGCTTCTTTTATTTTCCTCAAACAATGTGTCTCCTTAGATCCTACACTTGAAATAATCTAACTATTCATTTAAAATATGTTTTGGAAGAAGCCGTTTTCCCTCATTCCTTCAGTTTCCTTCACAGAGCTGGTTGCTACAGGTAGGATATTGACTGCTCATACAATCTCCGTATCTGAATCATTCCTGTAAGGCTGAAGTGGTTTTAATGTGGTAGAACGGTTAGATCAGACTAACCATTAGCTTCACTGTCTGGTCGGGATTCTTTCCGTTTCTCTAAACTGAGGTTGTGCAAAAACTCCTGATAACTATCAGAACCTGACTGAGTAAAGACGTCGCGTTTCATTTTACAACTCTGGGCAGGATTACTCCAATGACTGTGTTGTGTTGTAATGTATTTGATCAGTCTGTGTCATTTTTAATTAAAATATATAACTTCTAACTGTCTAATCTTAATTAAAACAGGATTTTGTCAGGATTTACCTGGTGGGGGTTTATTTTTTTCACACTGCTTGCAGTTCCCTTTGGGATCCACGTCTATGCATCTGAAACCAGACTCACACTCGCATTTCAAGGGGGTTGTTCTTGTGCAGCGCTGAACTTCTTTCAGATGATACTCTAAAGGAGCCAAAAGTCAGACATGAGAGCCAAGTCTCAGCTGATGACCTCACATGCATGCTTCAAGTTATTCAGGGTAGAATTGATGCAGATTTGTTTACTTGGTTGGCAGTCTCTGAAGCATCGATGGCATGAAGACTCCTGGTTGCTTCTTTGGGTGTACTGTCCCTCAGGACAGGGTTCGCACACGTTACAAGACTTCTGAAATTCACCTGGCAGAAGAGGAAGAAACAAGTAACAGGATGAGTGTCTGCAGACCCGTAGTGCATATAAATGAAGGATGTGGTCGTAGAGTGGAGATGGCAGGGCGAAGTATGTGTCACTTTTTTCATGAAGAGAGTAGAAAAACAAGAGAGCACTAGCAGAATGACAGATATTTAACAAACATTATTAATGCATGATCACAAAGTGAGTTTAAAACTTTGTAAAGAAGACATTTTAAAAAAATAATAAATCACTACACATAAAAATGTCATTTTACCTGCAGGGCATTCGAAACAATTCTTGTTATCCGCCATCCTCTTCAACCTCTGATAATTAAGTACAAATAAGAAGAATATCTTCATGCAGCTCATTTCAATGCATTTCACCTATTTTTTAAGTATGACATGGTTCTTTCAGTCATGAGTAAAAGGTGAGAAGGATGAGGAAATGTTGTTTTTACCGTGGGAGAGTTGAGCACCAACTGTGCAGATAACAGCACAGCCATGAAGTATTGCACAGTCCCCATTCTAGAGGCGAGAAATCAGACGATATGCAGGTGACTATATTGTACTGAAGAAAACGTTTTGCTCTATATGTGTTGCTCATTCTTGTTACTTTTAAAACGCACAATAACATTTATATATTTTTTTTATTTCCTGATAACAAACAATAAAAATGAGTAGACCTTACCTTCGGTGAAGTTCTCCTTGTATTCTGCTTCTATTGTTTTATCAAACTTCCTGTAGGTGAGTCTGCCTCGTCTTTTCTTCTCTTCTCTTCTCAGACTCTAACCATAATCTGTGTCATTATTTCCTTACCTGGTTTTGTCTTCCTGCCTCCCTGCCTCCTCCGCCCCTCACTGCTGCTGCTCTGGTGTTTATACTTTCAGCGCTCTCACACTAGCCAACTGTCTAGGTTTTTATGCATCAAAAGTGTCATCACTTTCCGTTTAAACTGACTAAAGCTTGTCTGCACAACAACATGAAGAAGGAGCTGATCTTCACAATACCCAGATGGGTTTCACGTCTGATTTGGTTATTTTCTAAGAAGACTTCGTCTTTTTGTTGAGTTCAGTTCTTTATTAAACACAAAAAAAAGCAACCAAAATGTCCAACTCCCAGAATTTCAATGAAAAAAACGTGATGATGATGATGATTATGGGCGTAAAAAGAGGCAGAAGTGTTCAGATAGTTCCCTGAATTCACCAAGAAGTGACACTGAACAAATTAGTCATTATAGTGACAATACATCTTTTTTCTAATCATTCATCTCTCTTACTGAAAGTACGGTCAGAGATTTTCCTCTTGAAAAAGATAAAAGCTTCTTCAGTCATTACAGGTTTAACAATATGCTTATTATTTTCACTCTTCGTGTACAGTTCCAGTGAGAAGTACATAAACTCATCTGAAATGTTATAATTTAATCTGAAACTGGTGACATCAGATGTCAGGAAAATGATTAAACTGTTCAAAAACAACCCAAAACCCACAGTGACTCAAACCTAACATGAGCTGGAGGCTGCTGGAAAACCTGCGTCTGTGCCCACATTAAAGCCGTAATAGTGCGCTAACCAGGAAATTAAGTCCCAGCTCCACACCCATCTTCAGGCTCGAAATAAACTTGCAACACGCCCTCTAAAGAAAGGTTTAATAAGATTGAGGTGAGGCAAAAATATCACTGTACAAACTGCAAAGCATGGTGGTGGTTGCATCATGCTGAGGGGCATTATAACGTACATAAAACAGCGTCTATTTCTCCACAAGAACATTTCATACTTTAAAGCATGTTGGTGGTAGCGTTGTACTGTGGGGTTGTTTTCTGCCAGATGGATTTCCAAACACACATCTAAACTGTTCGGGGAATAATCCGGTTCTTCCCAAAACCAGTTTAAATGAACTCTACCAGTTTAAATATAGAGCTAAAACTGTGGCAACTAGAATCATGTGGTTGAGATACATCTGACCAAGAGACATTTAACCAAATAATGGGGGAATCTGTGCATATTTGAGCATGTATGAACAACTTTGATACTGGAAACTCAAGACTTTGTAGCCAGAAAGAAAAATGATTCAAATCAGACACTTGAAAGAAAAAAGAAAAAAAAAATCCTGTCCTCCATGCTGGTAATGAAGGTGTATGTAAATTTCTGAATGAAACTGAACCAATCTCTTTTCTTTTTGTCTGTGTAAAAAGGAGAAATGTCGTAGATCCTCTCAGCAAACCTTCCAGATATTTTGTGACAGACGCACTATCCTGATTACTCAGTTCAAGTCTAATAAAATTTGAGCAGACACAGGTAGGTCATTAATGGTTCACCTCACTCAAACTGATTTAAGACTCATTCATTTGTTTTCTCAGAGAAAATGAGACATATTTCAACAGCAGGAGAGCCAACTCTTTTTTGAGAGAAAAAAATTTACATTTCGAAGAAAAAAGATGTCAAATAATCAGTAGAAAAATATTTTTTAGAATTTCTGACCATCTTTTTTGTGTTTCCACTGGTATTTTGATGATTTATCTTTGATGAGCTGCTAGAAATCCTACCACAGGTTGTCAAGGCGACTCTAAAACACTTAATATTTCCACCAGTGAGGAAAAAAATCATGTTGTTGAAAGTATAAGATTACTTTCAACCTAAACTTGTCAAGGTTATGAATAATTATTATCTGAACTGTAGAAGTTTCAGTACAAACATCAGAATGAAATGTTTAGCAAGAGGAAAGACAAAATGTTGATCATCAGTTGTATCTTTTATTCATTCAGTCTGTCTTTACTTACATTACATACTTTAGCTCTGCAGTAAAGCTTCTAAGCCAAAAAAACATTTCATTTTGACGCAAAGTCACACACATAAATTTCCCAAAATGTCCACAGGATTATTTTCCAAATGTTATGTGACACAAATTGTTGTTAAACTCTTGAAGCATTTTTTTTTGTTTGGTGTTTTTTGTAAAAACACTTATGTTTTGATTTGCCAAATATTTAATCGAAACAGATTTTCATTCAAATTTCAAGTTAATTTTCATTTCAGGCGTGTGACTGTGGACGCGCTTCTTCGAGCTCATCTATATATTCAAAGCTATTTTTTCATTATTATTATTATTTCAAAGCCATTGTACAGTCATCTTGCAAAAGCATTGGTTTTTCACTGGTTCATTTTCCTGAACTTGAGTTGTTTTTAAATTGACTTTACTTGGCCAACACATAGACTCATAAAGGAAGTTTAGTAATGGAAAAAAGCTCTTATTTGATTCTGAATTTCATGGGTGACCACAGACAAAATACTGTCTAATCTAAAATGTCACCCTTTAGTACTTCTGTTTCATTTTCTACAACACTGTGCGTCTGCGCCAGTAAAAGTCGTTTTAAAAACACCCACTGAAAAGACTCAAAAACAGACACACGGCACATGCATACAGTAGAGACTCACTCGGTGTCTGAAAGTAAAAGGAAATGGCTTTTTGGGCCTCACACATCTTTCTTCTGGATTCAAATGGCAGAACAAACACTCGAAGCAGCTGACCCAAACAGCCTCACATGCAAACGCTGAAAGCTGCCGACTTTCGTCATCAAAACAAAGTACCGAAGTGAGAATCACGACATTTCACGCGGTTTAATGCGACTGAAAGAAACTAGAAGGAGTTCATGATAGTACTGTACAGCAGTGATGTGGGGTTTACTCCCCCTGACAGTGATGATAGCCAGCGATGCTTTCCTGTATCATTTGGTGTTCAAATGTGCCAAAAAAAAACATAAATTAAACATGAGGTATGTGTTATAAGTTCACCTGAAATATGTAAAGGAAGTGGAAACAGGTCTATTTCCAGTGTCGTATGTTTAACAAGTAGTAGTGCTGATTGCTTCATAAGATTCATATAGTTTCGCTTCCTTTCTATGTGCAAACGTTTCTAGGCTCAAAAATAGGTTTAGTTTTGTACATCAAGCACCTTTGTGACATAGCTTCTACAGCTATAACCAGTTATTTTTTCTCAGCTATTTCCTAATGAGTCATAATCTTGACTTTTATTTTGGCACTCGGTGAGTAACTTACATGAATTTATGACCATTTTGGTTCCTCTGCTGTCTTTACAGATGCTCTGCTCCACTATGCAGCTTTGCTTAAACAACCTGCTCACTCTAAGCTATAGTAAGCTGCAATAAGACTCTTTATCAAACAGCTCAAAGTGTCGTGGATCTTTAGCGTACAGTTTTGAACTCCAACTCCAGGCAAGCGTTAGGAGTAATATTGCTGTAACGTATGCAGACTTCATGGCTAAACTGAAAGTTTTTCATTTTCTTTCTCTCAGTGATTAAAGTGGCACAATATTTGGGTTTAGTACTTCTGTTTACCCCATAAAAGTAGGATAACAGCCCGTTGTTGTTGATTTCCACTTGTTTTGCTGCTGAAGCTACTTATTATGTTGGACTTTTTCTTCCAGAGATTAATTTAAAGCACTGCCATGGATTATTTAGATGGGGTTCTAAATAGATATTATTTGCTGTAAGTAGATTAGCTGCTGTTTTCTAAACAACCTAAGTTTGGAAAAACAAAGATTAGTTTTCCCTGGCGAGTCAAGCACAGTTTGACTTTAAGTCAGGTTTTGTAGAGAGCTTTTGAGTGTTTAATACGTTACCTGTAGTGGTTAATTGAACTATTTGAGTTAAATTAAACAGTGATTAGCTTTCACCACTGAGTTCAGCTAACGAGTAGTTAGAAAAAGATCAGAACAACTTCAACCTTAAGCTGATAGTTTGCATTATTTAAAGTGAAATTCTGTGGTGATGCAATTAGCCGTCAGTATCTTACATGCAGCTTTCCGAACCATCAAATAAAAAGATGGTATTATCTTTGTGAAAAGCTAGAAGTGAATCATTGCATTGTTAAGGATCAAATTAGATTTTGGTTGCCTTAAAACAACTCCAAGTTTAAAAATGGAGGTGGATTATTTAGAGTGGGGCTCTGAGGAGACACTGTAAGCAGTCAGTAGCCTGCAGGTAAGTCAAGCTAACAGCTAATCAGAGCAGAACTAAGTCCAAGGAGGATTATCATGATTATTTACTCTCCAGCTCACCAAACCTTTTAAGTTTGCATCCTTAAGAGGACTTCATTACGTAATATTTATTGCATTCATGTTTTTTTTCCTTCTTAATCTCTTATACGCAATGAATAAGTCTACATTACTCGAGTTTGGAGAAACAAAGATCAGCCCTGATTGCAGAGCTCACGGCCAGGTACAAAGCCGATTTCTGCCACATTAAAACAACTCTGAATGTAAAGGGACTGCTTGAATTGTTTGGGACAGGGTTTTTAGCAATAAATATCTGATTTATAATGAATAAGCTTCAATTATCTCAGTTTGAAGAAGTAAAGATTGTTTCCTATCAAACAGGAAAGCTAACGGATGTTTTCAAAGTAGATTCCTGCCAGATCCTGTAGATGCATAGTGTTTTCATGAAACAAGGCAATTCTTTGTTTTCGCTTACTTTGACATACTCTGTAGTCCATAAACTGTATCTTAAAGGCAATCCTCTCGAGAATTTCATCATCCAGGGTTTATTGCCTCCATGATTCTTTTGAAACAATGTGGGATGTGTTCAGTGATCATGTCGCTGCTCTGCTGTTGTACCACTCAGTAATAACGCTTGCTTAAAGTTCTCTGAAAGCAGAGTGTGATTTTTTGACTCCAAAATTATTAACATGCAACTAAGAGCGATGTTGCGAGTTAATTCTTTGCAGCTGTCTTGCTGAAAGGAGCCATTTTTAGCCTGAGAGGTGGGTGGGAAGATGACATGATTCGCAGCCTATAAATAATGAGAGGACAAATATGTCCAAATATATATGTGACTTTTTTCAGAGTGACAGCACACTAAACTGTCCAGATGGACGAGATATGTACTGAATATGTACTTTATGTAGTTTTGTATGATGTTCAGCACAAACTCAAACTCTGTTTTGATACTTTTATATGTTTATCTATTTCTTTGATTTGACAAAATTACCTTGTGAGATTTAATTCATCAGGATGTCTGGAAGGCAAATAAATTGTGCATCAGGGGATCTAATTAGATTTCTAACACAAACATTGATTAGAAACTACCTGATGGTGGAAAACAACTTGTTATCTTTCCCTTATCCCCAGCTGAATATTTATGGGCAAAAAGACTGTAAATACACGAGGAGTGAACATTACGGACTTTATAGAAACTTTACTGAGGATAAGAGTTTTAAATATTGCTCATATATCATCACTGCTGAAGTGCATGATTATTTGAAGATTAAATAAGTTAGTTTATAGTTTTTGTTACCTCCCTGCATCACAATAATTAACAGCAGCTTGTTTTTCTAACAATCAGTTCGGGACTTTAACTTTCTTAAAGTCCGAAATCAATCAGTCTGAATTGTAGGTTTCCTTCAGACTGATCTGCACGGGCAACACATCATCAACTAATTATAGAATATCTTCAATGAATTTCCTCAAATGTAAACACGGTGTCGCCGTAGTTTCACGTGTATACGGTGTGGTACTGTCGCAGTTTGTAGCAGAGGTCACATGAACGCAGCATCTTTCAGCGGCCGAGTGACGAAGTGTCAAGATCTCCCATTGCTCGACGAAGAGGGCGGGGAGCATGAAGACCTGTCGGTGTCTCTCTGGTCGCTCTCCTCTGACGGTACGACAGGAGTACTGCATGCAGAAAACACAGGAAGAGAAACAAGTTACAGAAAATAAGAGAGTAATTCTTGAGCTTATAGGTTTCATGAAATGAAAAAAAAATTTCAGCTTGATAAGAGACACTGACACAGAAATTGTAAAGTTAGTTTAGGAAAATAAATGACAATATAGCAAAAAGTTTATTTATTTCAGTCATTCTATTCAAAATATGAAACATATAGGATGTGTTACAGGGTATTATTTCAGTTTTTATTCATGACTGTGATTAACCTCTAGTGATAATACTGACAATAATGATAATCAGTTTATCAGATAATTAGAATATTACTTTAGACCAAAGTGATCCTTTTGGCTGCAGTTCGTTAACTGGAGGCATGACAATCATGATTGATCTGATACATGACAATGAGGCGTAAGATATTTTAAAGGCCTTTTAGAGTCCAAACCTGCACCTGTCTGATCTTTGAAAACTGCATTTCTTCAAAAGAAATTTCTAAACGGACAATTAAGACTCAGACTCTCAGAGTTTTGTCTTCTTTTGTCTACCTGCAACCCAGTTTTACTTTAAAACCTTTATAGCTAACATAAACACCCTAACATTATGCAAATGTGTATAAAATTAGTGTTGTCAACCAATTAAAATATTTAAGCAGATTAATCATGCTCTAGTGGTGTGATTAATCACGATTTTCAAAATCATGCATGTCACATGCTTAATGCTTAATAATGTTGATCCAAAGTAAATAAACCAGATACTCCTGTTCAGGGTTGGTAGATAAGTATAAGTAAGTATCCTCTGGTCTAATTCCTTTTCTGGAGTCTAAAAAGTAGGTGCTAAGTTAGTTTTTCTGGGTTCCAAGTTCTAATCCCTGTTCTGTCGCTAAGTCAATGTAAGTAACTAAGTATCCTCTGGACTTCTGGGATGCTAGATAAGTATAAGTGTTATCTGGACTTTCTAAGTGTGCTCTAAATTTGTAAAAGTAATGAGTACTCCACAGTTTCTAAGTAATAATAAAAACTAAATGTTTCTGTTCTGGAAGAATTTTTTCTGGATCTAAGTTTGTTCTAATATAACAAATGTCATAAATAGGAAACCTGAAAAGTTGTAGAAAAATAGAGGAAATGCTGGTTATGCTAGTGTGACGTGTGTTTGTACCTGTCTCCACTCTGAGTGATGAGCCTCCTGCAGGTCTCCATCTGAACATCCAGGCCTCTCTTCATCGAGCACATCTCCATGTACTCATGCAGGTGTCGGTTCATGTCGCTCTTGGCTGTGGCCAATTCCAGCTGGAAACACATCACAAAGATTCAAATCCATAAAATCACAGACAGGAATGTTTAGTCCGACTTTACAAAGTGGTTCACGTGTAAAAGATTAGAAAAATACCCAGCTTTATTAGTTAAATTAAAAATCTGAAAAACGCTTCATTGGACTCCGTTTTAAGATTTTACACCGCAAGTTCCAAATGTGCATGCAACACATCCATAAACATATGGAAAGCTGTGTTAGATCACTGTTCAGATGAGGTGAGAATGTAAGTAAATAAAAAGAAAAGAAATGAAAGAAGAAAGGCAACACACATGGGCAGGAATCTTATTTAAGTTTAAAAAATGTCTGACCTCAATCTGGTCAATTGTCTCTTGGTATTCCTTCTCGCGGGACTTGAACAGACACTCTGTGTCATTAATCACCTTTTCCAGACAGTCCTCCTCCCACAGACAAACACAGAGCAGTGACAGTTTGAGAACAGGAAAATAAATATGTAGAGATGATAAAATGTAGTAAGCATAAAATGAGTCTGTTGTTGAATAATCCGACACAGGAGAGACAACAATCCAACCATAGCTTCCATGGTTGTTTAATGCTCAGATTTCACTGACTAACGCAGCTGTTCGTTTCAAACAGAAGCAGCTGCTGAATGATATCAAGCACCTACATGCATTTTTATTTTTTGGGGGAACAAACGCACAAGAAAGGTTGCAAACGTCCCGGTACTGAAACTGTCCTGGTGTTAGAAGAGTCGTCAAACGACATCAGAACTTAAAAAACATGAAAAACTTCAACATACGAAGCTTTTTTTAAGTCCTGATGTCACAGAGAAAATCTGGCAATAGACCAAAGAAAAGCACTGATGATTTTCATAATACTAAACAAAAATAAATTAATCTCCTCAGTGTCAGTTGAGCTTAAAACTGTTTATTTAATGAAACTGCATTAAAAAGTAAAACTATTTGAATATTATAATATGGAAAATAGATTTTAAGCGTGCCAGACATAAACTGACCCCTGTATCATTTGTTCTTTGTTTTTTTTCTAAACAGACTTTCTTGTAATATTTGAAAACAGTCTTGATTGGTACAGATGTAAATAATTTTTGAAGACCTATCAAAGTTTTATTTGCACTTTGTCAGCCTTTTTCAGCCCTTCCTCCATCACTAAAGAAGGTTGTTATTTTGATTGTGCTTTGAAACTGGGCATTTTTCATCAATGCATCATATATTCGGGCTGACACCACAGGATCATTTTCTAAAAATAACTCGCATTGGTACAGCTTACCTCTCCTGGGGGGTGGGTCGGATCTGAAGGCAGAGTGCATCCTGGGAAATCCTCCCAAAGAAGCAGAGTCTCCTCAGTCTCCTCCCAGGCCAGACTATCGCAGTCATCCTCAAACTCACATTCACGTCTGTGACGACAACACAAACACACGTGCATTTAGTGATTATTAAAACCAAACTGAACTATTATCAGATAATTGTCTTTGTGGTTAAAAGCAGACCACTAACAGCTGAGTCAGCATCCTCTGCATCTCCTCGTTGATCTGATTGGCTGAAGAGCCAAAGTGCTCTTCTTCTTTAGCCACGCCCACTTCGCCTTCAGAGGTGCTGACGGGTTCGTCACATTCACTCCCGTTAAAGGACAGGGGCGTCGGCTTGCGCCGGATACTCAGAGATGATTGGTTGTTTGGAACCTGCAGTGACATTAACAACATTGAGTTCAGGAGACCAAACTCAGTCGATGTTTGTTAAGTGAAAGCAAGCACCCCGAGTACCTGGTACATTTGGATCACGTCTTCACAGTTCCTCTGCTGCGCGACATCACACAGTCGAGCAGTGATGTCGATTCGTCTGCAGATGTCCATGTCCACTTTCATGGCTTTCTCCTGGATTTTGGTGTCCAACTCAGACAAATTCTGCAGAGGACAGAATCACGTTCCAAAATTATGGAAAAAAAAGACAGCAGGAGAGACAACTAAAACATCTTCCACTGGATTATTGCTGAAGTTAATACTTCACAGCACCTTGAAAATGCATTAAAACACCATTGATTTTTTTTTTTTTTTCACTTTTTGTCACAATATAACTAAAAACTTCAATGTACATTTTGGATTCTTCAGTGATAAAACAACAAGTGTATAACTGTGAAGTGGAAGTTAAATCATATACGGTTTCCAACAATTTCTAGAAATAGGATCTGAAAAGTGTGGTGTGAATTTATATTTAACTTCACTTACTCCAATTATGGCTGGATAATATGGCTGAAAAATGTGTCACAGTATCAGGGTTTTATATCAGTTGATATTTGATTCGTTTTTTGTTTTAAATTTCTGAAAAACTGCCAAACTGGTGCAGTTTCCCCAGAAAATGTTGTTTCACTCATTTTCTCCTTTTACTCCTCAACTTTATACTTTTATATTTGAGCAGTTATGAGGCACAACGGCAAAACTTTAAGCAAAACTTTTTGACCATTTCTATTTTCTGCAAATAAATTTTTGCTTTGAATTTCAGAGACATGTTGTCAGTAGTTCATACAATAAGAGAACAATGTTCATTTTACTCAAATATTCACCTATAAAGAATACAATCAGAGAAACTAATCATTTTCATTGGTCTCTTAATTTGTTTTTCCAGATCTCTATATTGTTAGCGTTTAACTGTCCAGCCCTAAAACCAATACTACTTTATAAAATCCATTGCATCTTACATAGTTAGCATATAATTATATTAATTTAATATCAGTGTAGAAGCAGCTCTTTTCCGAAGGCCTCAGATGTTTGCAAGAAAACATTAATGAACAAGCAGGATCATGAAGAATAAGAAATCCAAACAAAGTCCAGGTTTAATTCAGAATCGGTGGCGAAATTTAAACATTGTTGTTCACAGAGTGAAATATATGACATTGCTTGTATTTTCAACAAGTTTTTAAAACAATCTTTTCATGTATTCCACCTTTTTGTTGATCTACCACATAACATGCATTCACATTTGTGCTTGCAAATGCACAAACATCAAAACAATCAAAGAGGTACAAATATGTTCACAAGGCTAAGAACTTGGAACGCTAAGCGATCATTCACAGAATTTATTTTAATGTTAAGAATCTTACCAGGGGCTACTAAAGATAATGAATAATAAATTTGCACATTTTCTTTAAGGAAAAGCTGGAGTCTGTCAAATGAGAAAGCGTTTATTGGTGCTACAATGTTGTGACTGCGCTCACTCTGCTCACATTGCTCATGAGGCCTTTGAAGAGAACCAGCTCCGCCTTCAGCTGCTGCACCCTGAGAGCCAGCTCGTCCTGACAACCTTCACTCTCCTGCAGGTCCTGCTCACAAAACAGTAACCAGAAAACAAGATTTATGAAAACACCTGCAGAGATGTCCGACTGCAAAGCACGACACTTAAAAACAGCTTATTTTCTTCTGCAGAGCATTCAGTGACACTCCAGATGCAGACTGAGTTTTGGGGAAGTCTAAACGACTTTTTCCTCTAACTTGTTTAGGTACGCAGCGACGATGGTCAGGCTCTTATCTTTCTGGAGTTGTGCTTTCTGCCGTTTGCGGTCGATCTGGCTGTGTAAAGCTGCCATCTAAACGGGGTCAAGGTAAAGATTCCTGGCAATGCTGCACGTAAGTTTAAAAAAGCACGCACACACAGGAAACCAAAGACATAATGTGCGTAGATCGAAGCACAACTGCAGGAAGTACAAATAAGGCAATCTAACGCGCAGAGAGGTAAGTATCTAATTTAGTAGTGGGACTTCCTATGTGAAAATGCCTTCTTTTGGAAAAGATCTTAACTGATTTAAAAATGAATAATTAGCAGAGATCAACGGCTGCAGCATGCATCATCAAGTACTACTAAGGAAATTATGAGTGGCTGAAAAAGGGTGAAGGTTCTTGCTCATCACGTTCATCCTGCAGCTGTGTACAATCATTCCAATCAATAAATCAGTTCAATAAATCAATTTAAATTAATTATATTACAGCTCACAAAACAGAAAACTGGCATTTCAAAGTGAAGATTGGTGCCAACACGACTTTTACCAGGATTTACCTTACATTTCCTGTAACCACAACAACCAAGTCCCTTCAGTTCAAGTTTTCATAGTAAAAAAAAAAAAATGTCCATGCAGGAACTTTTGCCAGATAGTGTTACCTCTTGAAGATCTGCAATCTTCTGCTGCAGGTCCATCCTCATTGTGTATTCTTCCTCCCATCTGAAAACACACGTGTCAGGGTAAGTAGAAGTTTCAGCCACTTCTGCATCTTAATCCAGACAAATATAAAGTGTATATCATTGCGCCGTTCTCTCCACGTGCTCCGGCTTCCTCCCACAGTCCAAAAACATGACTGTCAGGTTAATTGGTTTCTCTAAATTCTCCCTAGGTGTGAGTGTGTGTGCGTTTTTGTTAGTCCTGTCTCTCTGTGTTGCCCTGCGACAGACTGGCGATCTGTCCAGGGTGACCCCGCCTCTCGCCCGGAACATAGCTGGAGATAGACACCAGTACCCCTCCCGACCCCATTAGGGACAAGGGTGAACAGAAAATGGATGGATGGATGGATGGATGGATGGATATCATTGCGCCATCTTTGACGTAAACTATCAATCCTCAAATATTTCACAAGGTTGCTAAGCATCTAGTCAAAATTTTGTCTATGAGAAACATTACAGCACATGCCATAGCAGATTTAATGCAACAGAGGGAACATTTCCTAAAGCTGCACACCTGGAGGCCTCTGAACCAGCTGACGGAAAACCCCTGCAAAACCTAAAGCAATCAACATTGTAAATCTAAAATCTAAAAAAGGATCTCTATCTCTATTCACAAATAAATATCAAAAGTAGGAAGAATCTGTTTTAAAGAGATGGTTTTTCCAAGTCAAACATATATTTTAAAATAAATTATGTGATAATTAGATTTAAAATGACTTAACTTCAATGCACACAGTCTGAGATCATAACAAGCTTACAATAAGTCTTAATAAACATCACTCCTTTGCAAGATGAGCAGAGAAATATCAAATATTTAAATAAATGAGCTTGCAGAAGATTTGCTTATGACTCCATATGTAGTTACTGATGGAGGAATCTGTGCATGACAGAAAATTGTATGCAAGTTTGAGATGGAGACTCATGATCATGTGGGTCAGATGGCACCACATCAAGAACCGTCGTTCAGCAGAGGCTCATATTGGGCTGTATAGTGGAGAGAAATAACGGGAACCAAACGCAGAACAAAGAAGTGCCAGATGGATGTCTGGTGCAATGGATGTTCATTACAAAAATAAAAATAAACCAAAACATGCTGTGGACACACTGAAGAGTTATAGCAAACAGAAAGAAGAAGATGGAGATACTCAACAAGCATTTCTGATTGTTCAGAAATGGTGAAGTGCAAAGAAATTTGGAAAAGCAGCGAAAATCCCTTGCAAACGCCACCTTCAATGTGTTTCTTTAGACATTTATTTGATAAAACAAAACAAAGATGTGGTGTTTGCAACAGTTTTTACAAATAAAAACCTGAAGAGTGTGGCAACCATTTTATTCAGCACCCCTAAATAAATTACAGTGTTTCTACTTGACAAGTCTCCTAATTTTTAAACCCGGTTTATCTGTGTGTAATTCAGTGTGAGTAAATCCAGATGTTCTGGTTTATTAGAGAACATCAGCAATCAAAGAGCATCATGAAGATCAAGGAGAACAGATGTTTATAAGTTTAAAAGGAAGGTTGGATTAGAAAACAACATCCCAGGATTTGAAGAGAGATGTTGGTGGTCAAACCAAGTTATGACCATCAACAAGATTATTTCCTGTAGCTTTTGGCTGCTCTCATGCAGCTCTGTAGAAGCTGCAAAGATTTTCAATAAAACACCAAGCAAGCCTGAAATCCACAAATCAGGCTTTTTCATGGAATGACATCTTAAGAGTACATCCATGTAGGAGACACAGCAAATATGCTGTAGCTGGAGGAAACTACAACTGAAAATGTTGCTGTCTAGTGGAAAACCTGCACATTTAGTCAAAGTCAAGTCCTGAATCCAATAGAGAATCTGGGGCAAGGCATGAAAACTAGAGTTAGGAGATCCTCTCTGTCCCATCTGACTGAGTCTGAGCTAATTCAGAATAAACAATAGGTAAAAACATACGTCTGCAAATGTGCTCAAAAGACTTGCAGCTGTAATTGTAGCAAAAGGTGATTCTACAATCGTTTGACTCAGGAGAACTGAATACAAATCAAAACTTTTAAGATTTGCATTTGTGAAGAAACAAAAACAAAGGTTTCAGTGCAGAGCTGTCGCCTTGCAACAAGAAGGTCCTGGCTTTGAATCGGACGATTGACGGATGGGAAAAAGTGGAAACCATTAACCTTTTTTCTGCATTTTAAAAGTGGAAATATTTTTTATTGAAGTTGGTAGCTGTAATATGAACAAATTTGTAAAAGTTGACGAGCTGTTTTTGATTTTGAAAGGCAATTATTAGACTTACATACTATAATTGACTCAAAGTGACTCCTTTGTCCCTCAGGTGTAAAGGAAAGGCAAAAATTACTTAGAAGGAAAAGCTTTTACTGTCAGAAGGTTTTTCCTACATGTGTTCTAGGGTCTGAAAGACATCACTTGGTTTGTGGGTAACAAAGGAAAGAAAACTTTGAAGAAATAAAGCTATAAATATAAATTTATAATTTTTTAAATTTCAGTTGTATCTGCTTTCATATCTATCACTTTTTGACTTGTGGTTTTAAAACACCATCCTAAGACCTCTTCTTAAGGACCAGTTTATTTGGACATTGAAGTAATATAATTTCAAGATAAAATACAAAGTTCTCTAAAAGTTAAGGAACAACTCTAACGCTTGAAAATCATTTATTTGCTTTCATGCTGCATGGAAAGCAAACAGCTGAAACGTTTGCGGGGAAAAGTGTGAGAACTTAACTAAGCACTTTGCTGACTTCCTGACAGATGATTCGCATGCAGCTGCTCACATGATTGACTCATAAATCTTAACTTTAATACACTTAAAAGCCGCGAGACGAAAATGTGGCCTTACACCATCCACTCATGAGGGGAAAATCCACGCTCTGCATTCTGCTAAAAACTCTTGCAGAACGCTGCAAAACGCCAAACCCATCAGGGAATACTAAATCTGAAAGGATCTGAGTCATGAAGCAGGGGGCTCCAGTCGTTGAAGGGGGGATGCTTGCTTGATAGGCGAGGTGCACAAAGTCGAGGAGTGCTGAGGCCCCCTCCTTTTAGCTGCTACAGCTTTGCAGAGCATGCTGCATTGCAGATACAGTGTGTGTGTGAGTGTGGGGGGGGGGGTTACTGCGCAATGGAAGAAAGTGTGAGCAAAGGAGAGGAAGTGGGATGTCTGCTTCTGGTTTGCTCAAGTAAAGGTAAGCTGAGATAAAGACTGTGGTTACCAGAGAGGAGGGAGGTAAGGGGCACCAACTGAGAAGACGTAAAAGTGGAAGATGAGTTGCATGAAAAACAACAAGACATGGATGACAGAGGTTTTGATCAGTGCAACCTTGCTTCTATTTAGAAATGACAAATAAAACAATTGGAGAAATTTAAGAATCTCATCAGATGCACAGACACGGATTCATTTATTGTCTCAGCTGGACAAGTGTTAATTCAGTCTCTTTAGTCTCAATTTGCAAAGAAAGCAGGAGTCAGAGCAGCGTCACATTCCTGAGCGGCTGCAGTCGTCCCTCCGCCTCGTCCACAAAGAGCCACCATAACGTGGTTAGGATGGTCTCTGAAGAATGCAGTGCTAATCGCTCAGACACAATGCGAGGGAATGCGGTGATGAATGCGCAGGAACATGAGGCCTGCTGAAGGTCACTCAGAGAAGACAATAACTAACTGTGTCCCATACTGAAAACGAGGACTTAAAGTGTATTACCTCCAGAAAAAGGAGGTTCACGCTGTGTCTTTTTCATTCATGCTGGAGAATGAAGCATATCGGCTTAAAGGGATACATTAGTGAATTAGAAAGTTAGAAGCAGAAAGTAGATGACTCTCTTCTCATCTTCATTCAGCATAGATCCAGATTAGCTATGCTTTTAGGCTAAAGCTACAGGCTGCTCAGACCTTTAGCCTCTTAAAGTTAAGCTATTTTATTGTCCATTAAATTGATTTAAAATTAACATTTCTCTTCAGAATCTAAAAGATCCAAAACAAAACAAACCCAAAATGCACAAGGGACACAGCCAAAATTATATTTTTAAAAAAAAGCCTCTGGCATCATGGTGGTTTATGCTAACACTCTCTGTCCAAACTTTAAATTCTCATCCCATTTATACTGGATGATTTATAACAGAGAAGTAATAATTTACAGGGAATATGAGTGCATCACCATTGACCTTCCTGTGTGAAACATGTACAGTGAAGTGTTTCCAGTTGTATTAAAAAAGCAAATCCATCTATTGTCTATTGCCAGATGGGGTAATTGGAGGATTCCCAAGCAGAAGGGATACACAAGAGTTTTCCCCAGAAACCAACCTGGATCCAGTGATTAACTGGTGTTAGCACCTACTAAGCATCATTTCTTGATGTTTCCACCAACATGAACTCTGGCCTTGGCCCTAAAAAAAACAGTACTAACCCATTACTAGTTTGCTGCTAGAACAGAGAAAAGAAACCATTTCATTGGGCAGGCAATCAAATGTAAGCAGCATTTCTAAAATTACTTGTTTTTATTTTTGTTTTTGATCCGTCAACTAAAATCTGCAAAACTACAGAGCTTTATCTATAATAAAATGCCGAATTGGCATCATTACTCAGTTTAAGTAGATCAATACTCTGCATACAGCGGCTCTCAGAGCTGATTACTTTCCACTAAGTCTATAAAATCTTTTCTGACTCAGTTTTTGAAAACTGCCGGGTTTTTATTGGTGTTTTTAATTCTAAAGCCTTCACAAACACCACTGGATGTCTAAAACAGTGGTGTTACATTAAGGTAACATTATTAGAGCATTTGTTTGCCGAGATAAAGGGACGAGCGATATTAGCGTGTTTAGATTGTCACCATGCACTTTGATCCTTCATAAACACACAGAACAAAACAGGGAGAGGGTCAAATAATAACTGGATGAGACATATTTTATGACGTGGCTCTGACTCTGATCCTAGGAAGGTGCAACAGCAAACCAATCCTCTGACTTGGAGGGAAAAGACGATACTTTATGGTCTCAGACTGGATACTTAACACCTAACGGTGAACCAGTGCACAATGAAGGTCAACAACTTAAATAAGCAAATTCGGGAATCTGACATTCCCGCACCAGACACCATCTTCTCCACGGCTGCACCTGGAGATCCGCAATTACCATAAATATGACTAGCATGTGAACACAATATTAACTGAAGTGGCTTAAAGCTATTTTACTGCATTTTATTGCTTCCTTTACTATCAGTTACTCCAACCAGAAATGTTTTGCATACTCAATCATCAGTAGGTGTTTGACGCAGAACGCTAATCGGTGATGCACTGCCTCCTACGTTCATTTCCTGTGTAAATAATCATTGGTCTCTGTCCAACAGTTGATGGGTCAGAAAAATAGAACTTGCAGAAATATTTTTATTAAAAGTTGTTTTAAGACATTAGAAGTCTGATGTGGCCTTGGCTCCTCCCGGATTAGCCGTTAGCTTCACCTGAGGGGAGGCGTTTTCATATTGTTTATCATTTATCGTGATACATTTCTAGTAATGATAAGAATTTTGATTCATAGTTGTCATGACAAATTCTAACTGATGACGCTTCTACCCCGTCAAAACTGTCAGTAGATTGACGTTGTTCGTTTTACTACTTTCCCCCCTTTTGTTCAATGAGAATATCAATAATCTTAAAAATATGGTTAAATGTGGTTACTGTGAGCAGCTTAGTGATGTAAGTCACACGTCTTTATCTGCTTGGTGTTCTAAAGAAGCATATTAAAGCAGTATCTCTGTGGGGATTTGATTGCTGTGTCATGCAGTCAGAACCATACAGTTATCTAAAAAGAAGTAATAAAAAATTCTTATTGTCACTTTTATTGTTGCAAAATATTGTGATAAAACTTTTAAGTCTATATCGCCCCTGGCTACTTCACCTTCAGGCTCCGACACCAACAGATCTACATAACGTAGCTGCAAACCCAACACCACTTTAAAAGGCCACAGTTTAAAACTCCTTTCAGCATCTCTGCAAAAGGTATGCAGTTCAACTTCTCAAAGAAATGTCTGAATTGTTAAAGTGAGTCCACAGAGCAGCATCTGATAACAGATACTTCTCACTAATCTGAATTTATACTAAACCAAGATGCTTTAAGAGTTGTATACCGCGGGTTAGATATTAACAACTTATACTCTTCCAGCAGAACCCCATATGACTAAATCCTGAGTTATCCTTTTAAAGGGAAAGTCACACTGAACGCATTGCAGCAGTAAGATGTTGTTCTGAAAGGAACATTGCAGAGTGATGTCATCTCACAGCTGTGGCCTAAATCTGGCTCACATGGTGATGATGATGATGACATTTAACTGATTAAATCATTAAAGCAACAGAGATGAAGAAATCTAACCAGCAATAAGCAAAAGAACCAAAAGCGCCTCTGTTGTATCTCTGGCTCAATAACAATAAACTTCGGTTGCATTTTAGGAAATGAGTGCCACCACCTGGCCTTTCTGCAGTTCTAACAGTCAATCAGATTTATATTTAGCTCCTCACATGTGCATTTTTTCCTGGGCATTTGCGGCAGCAGCACCTGCCGCTGTGGTGAAAGCATGAGGTGAATGCAGACCAAGCTGGAGGTGCAGGATGGGCAGGTTTTGTGCTGACTCTGCAGATCAGCTGTCTCCTGCTGAAGAAAGCTGATCTGCAGCTGCTTAGCAGTCCTGCTCACTCATCCAATGAAGACCATGAGAAGAAAAAGAAAAACACTCAAGAAATAATTCTGCAATGAGAGGGTTTGTAGTATAACAGTTAAATAAAGGTGTTTTAGTCCGTTTACCTGCGTTTGTACTCGTCTCTCTCACGCTTCACCTTGGCCAGGACGTTGTAGAGCGCTCGAATCTCAGGGGTGATGGTGTCAATCTGGACCCCAACTCCATCCGGGTGCATCCAGGACACCCCGGGGCTCGGCAGGCGCTCTGCCCCGGGGCCAAACTTACGAGTGTGGTTGTAAGACCAGATGGTCCCTGGGAGAAACCGTGGTGGAGGGTTGGTGGAGCAGCTTTGGTTTGTTTTATTCGACCCTGGAGAGTCCACACACGGTGAGGCCTGGCTGATGGTGATGGCTGGGTTACAGGTGCCATTGGTTTGGGTGGAGCTGGAGTTTTCAGAGCCTGCTGGTAGGTAGGTTGTTGCAAATGAAGGTGGGAACAGGCTTGTGGGCCTCCTTGCTGAGTTGTTGGTGTTGTGGAAAGGAAGAGAGCCAGGCCTGAGCGGGATGGTCCCTACAAACCCCGTCTGCACCCCGGCCTCCTGGGTGTGAAGCTTGTTCTCACAGCATCCACTCTGACAGCCCTTGTTGGCATCCAGCGCCTGCTGCAGCTGCTTCTCCAGGATCTTATTCCTGCGCTCCAGTTCGTGCACTTTGGCCAGAAAGCATCGGAACCGCAGGTTGAGGGTCTTGAGTACGCTGATGTTGGAGCCCAAGTCGTTCCTAAGGGCCATGGCTGCAGGGGGGTGAGGCTGCTGCTGCTGCTGCGGCGGCGGGGATGCGCGGTGCTGGTAGGGGCCGCTGTGGGTGTGGTGGAGGTAAGGGGAGGTCTGCGGATGTCCCGGCTGATCGGGCCCAGGGGCGGCCTGATCACCCAGGAGAAGAGAGGCCGGGTCCGGTGCGCCGAACGCGGCTTCGGGAAGGAGGGCGGAGGGGGAGTCCGGGTGTCCGGGGGCCTGGCTCTGCTGGGGGTGCTGCTGGAGATGCGTGTTGCCCCCCAACAAAGGATTCATGCTATGGTATTTAAAACTAAAGCGCTGCAGATCTGGCATGAACTCGGGCGGAGAAATGTCTTGCTACAGCAGAATAATATTTCAAGATAAACTTCACTTAACAGCAGCGCGCAGCCTGCAGACGCAGCGTAAGACACCACTGTTTTACCTGATTATGTAAGCGTTTATAAATAAAAACCTGATCCTTAAAGCCCGGAGGTCTTAACGTCGGCTGCTGCCGCTGCTGCTGGATCCCTGATCTCTGACGGTCCACAACAACAACAGCAAATATGGAGCCGAAAACCAGCAGCGCACCAAACACCAAAGAGATGAGCTGCAAAATAAACCGAGTGAGGTGAGGCGGAAAAAACGCAGAGGATGAATGAACAACAAACAAATCCAGCTTCTCCGCGTTAATGGTGCTCAGTCTGGGAGATGTAACCGCAAGTAGGAGCAAGTGCTGCGGGATTGGAGGATCCTCCTACCGTAAATACACGAATAGAAGTCCACAAAGCTCAAAAAAGTGTTTTTTCCCCTCACAACCAAACTTCAACGTGATTTGTTTTATTTTGTTGATACAGGATTTTAGAAACGTTTTCTTTGTTTTTTTTTTTTTTTACAAAAAAACAAAACAAAAGATTCTGCTTTTATATCTAGACCTCTTTAATCCACTACGATCAGTTTCGTTCACATCACACCGTAAATAATATTTTAAACATTCAAAGCTTTGAACGTCTCACAAAACTACTTTATCGATGGGAAATAGTTTGGCACAACTAGTTTGGCAGGAAAAGTCATTACTGGAGACAAACTGGCAGTTCTGATCAGAAGAGTCCAAAGTTGAATGTTTTTGACAAACCTGCAAAGCACAATATGTTTATATGTTTCCTAAAATAAACACACCGCCCTCACAGTGACAATAACCTGCTGTGGAGATGCTTGAGCAGAGACAGTGAAGAAAATGAGCTTATTAGAAGGTAGGTTTCGCTAAATCAGAGCAATGCTAGAAGAAGTTCGGTTGGAGGCCTGTATGAAATTATTTTTATTTTGGTTACAGCTCATTCTAGCATCTGTAACCATTTTCAACACGGCTGTCAGTCATTCTCAAAGGCTCCATTTCTTTATGGATCTTATTTTTTCTTTTAGACAGTTGTCACACCACCAATTGAGTCAATTTATTTTAAGGATCTTGTAAAATTAATATTTGTTTCATATGCATGACAAAATGTGAATAGATGAACCAAGTATGCTTTGGACTTATGACAGGCCAGGGACAAGCAGTCCCTTTTGTGAAACACATAATTTGTCAAATTCAGCTTGTGAGTTTTTACTCAGTCTAATTAAATGCATCATTTTGAAAATTTGGATACATTTCTCATAGTAGCAATAAGTCTGAACAACCACTTAATTTTTTTTCAGATTGGGTAAAATGTGGCTCCATTTCAAAAGAGGAAAAATAATAAAATTTTGAGCTGTTGTGAAATAGGAAAGTTGGTGAAATGACGCATTCAGGCTGATGTTCTGTAGATGTGGTCCAGTTTCTGTTTGAGCTTCGTCATTACAAAAGCACAAGAAAGCTTCAAAAAGGACATTGAACAATTGAATACCAAATTAAATCTTTTCAGCAAACTTGTATGCAAAGCCAGAATAGTAAAAAATATCCAATAGATGCCAAAACAAGGTACCTAAAATTTGTGTTTTTTTAAAATCAGTCAAGACTCACTGTTCGCATATTTTTACCCATCGTAAAGAAACGAAAACCCTGCTGCACATAATCTGCATATTCATATTCCTCCCACACTATTGCATGCGAGTAGTACAGGAAGAATACTCCTCTATCATCACCTGCCTTTGCATTTGACACAAAACACATAATTGCAAGTCCTGCCAAATCAGAGATTTTTTTTTAAATGAGTCACATTCAAGATTATGATCGTTTTCCTCACCACACCAAAGAGCTGGTGAATGGCTTTGTGGAAATAACCATCTCATCTTGAATTTGAATAAAAAAAATAAATTAAAATAAATAAATTAAAAAAAACAGATTGTGGGAGAAACGGGGTTAAGTTGGAGGATCATTTTAAACTGCGTAGCAACAAGAAAGGACACAGAAAGCCTTAAATCTCACAAACAAAGGACTTTATTTCGCCACTGACTGCAGCTCTAGACCACTGCAGACAGGAGAACTTCCACACCTCTACTCCATCCAACACAAGAACAGTACAGGGAGTTTACCAAATAAAAAAAAAAAGAAAGAATTGGTCAATAGATTAACTCGTTTGTCATGTGGGACGTTTCCTCAGGCATGTGATGATAGTAGTCGACAATCTGATGGAACGAGGCAGAGTCACAGATCATACATCTTGTACATTTATAACTCTGTATAGAAAGGAGAATGAAAGCAACACTGTGACGACCAGTCAGCTGGTTGGTTTACTCCTTAGAGGCCATGTGGGCCATGAGGTCGCAGACGCGGTTGCTGTAGGCGTACTCGTTGTCGTACCTTAAAGCAGAGGGAAAGGAGTCATAAGCATTGTTGGTAATAGAGATGCAGGTTAGTCAGGTATTGCTAAAGGCGCACCATGAAACGAGCTTGACAAAGTTGTCATTGAGGGCAATGCCAGCACCAGCATCAAAGATAGAGGAGTGAGAATCACCGTTGAAGTCTGTGGAGACGACCTGCAGGAGAGCAAAGAGAACAAACTGAGCCAATTAACTCCCATCAGCAAGATTAAGAAACATTTTAATTACATCTAGATGATATTCCTTTGGGTGCAGTAGGAACATTTAGCTCATATTTTGCTCTTTTGGGATTTATGACCCATTGGCAAAACTGCAACAAGAGAGATCAGCCATGTTTCCTATTTTATTGAGCAAATCTGATCCAAAATTATAAGTAATCAGGTTCACCATACTTCGTCAAAAGTTAAGATTCCAACAAAAAGAGAAAAGTGTGCCGACCTGGTGCTCAGTGTATGCCAGAATACCCTTCATTGGACCCTCTGCTGCGGCTTTCACAACCTTCTTGATGTCATCGTACTTGGCCTGTAAAAGACGAGTAACTTAAAGCCTTTTGGAGACTAAACGAAAACTTAACATGGATGAGCAAAGTGCAATCATTTATTAATTTTAATGTAAATCAAATGATTTCTTTAAATGGTCAAAATATTTAGCAGTAAAATGACTCAATAGGTAACTTTGTTCATCACTATTCCTTTTATGTTGAAGAATAAAAAAAATGAAAAGGGGAATTTCCATTTGCTGCAACTTACTGGTTTCTCCAGACGGACGGTCAGGTCAACCACTGACACGTTGGGAGTGGGGACACGAAAAGCCATGCCGGTCAGCTTACTGGAAAACAGTCAGACCACAATAGATGCACTTGAGCATATTAACACATCTGCTGCAGGTACACACTATATTAAATGGCAAGATATTCTTGGAGACTGACCCGTTGAGCTCAGGGATGACCTTGCCAACAGCCTTGGCTGCGCCAGTGGAGGCGGGGATGATGTTCTGGCTGGCACCGCGACCGTCCCTCCACAGCTTGCCGGAGGGGCCGTCCACAGTCTTCTGTGTGGCAGTGATGGCGTGGACTGTGCTCTGGATGAGGATATTAAAAGAGGAGGTGACTTAAAGCAGCTCTGTCAGCCAAAATGTTCTGGGATAAAGTCAAATTCTCACCATCAGGCCCTCAATGATGACGAAGTTGTCATTGATGACTTTGGCTAGTGGTGCCAAGCAGTTGGTTGTGCAAGAGGCGTTGCTATCGAAAGGAGACATTTTAAGAACAATTAGCCTGGTTGAGGGGTAGTGGCGATTGGTAAAAAGTTATTTTACTGTTCACATGGATAATCCTCACCTGACCACCTGGAGGGATTTGTCATACTTCTCGTGGTTGACGCCCATGACAAACATGGGGGCATCAGCGCTGGGGGCAGAGATGATTACCCTCTTGGCACCACCCTTCAAGTGAGCCTAAAGTAAAGGGAGTGTGGAAAGAAGAAGAAAAGGTATTTACACCAAGCAACTATCTAGGACTGATGGACCTGCAAAAATGTTTCACATCTCAAACAACAATTTTATAGACATGTTTATTAGGAATTCATCTCTTTTTAAATGCATTTCAAAAGGTGTATTGATAACTTTAGATTAATGATTACTACTATTTGATTTAATCAAAATATGCAAAAATTTAGCCGCAGACAAAAAGCTGAGCATAAAAGACAATGGGCTTCCTATTCCAATTGAGACTGCACTGCTTGCACTCAGAGAAATAATGTCTTTGAAACGACTCATTTACTGGCAGCCATTAAATAATGTGTAAGAAATCAAGACTAACAAGCTATGCTGCCAAGAGGCATGCAGCATCCACTGTCGGAGGCTGCTGGTTGGTCAGAGAGAAAATAGCTAATAGGCATCTTTTTTTTTTTTTTTTTTTAAAAACCAACAAAATTTCTCAAAAATGAACAGTCACCAACTGGAGACTGTAAAATAGCATGTTGAGGAAGAAAATGCATATGGGGGTAGGTTTTAGCAGCGACTACCTCAATAGTCTAAGGTTTTTAGATTTTGGAGTCATCAAATTGTCAATATTTTTTAAATTTTCAAAGAAAGTTTTGTGCCTAGAGAGTTTGTGTAAATCACTCCGCTTCACAAATCCTGCTTTTTGAAAAAAAAAAAAAAATACCATTACAAAGGTTACTTTGGAAAAAGCCATTTTCATGGAGACAGGAAGTTTACCTACATGTGTGACCCACTGCACATGCAACACACTAGATCAAGAGGGGGCACCAAAACCAGCTGTAGCCCATCACACTAAGTCCAGTAAATGTGACCCTGAGCCTGGCTTGCTACAGCAGAGAGCTTTATAAAACATCCACCAGCTAAACCAGCTCATCTGTGTTGGCCAGATACACCCTGGACATGTCATGAGTTCATCCAAATGTGCAAAATCTTCCTTCATTTTTTCCCATGAAACTCTTGCAATGCTACTTAAACAAGTGTATGTAGCGGAAAAACAGTATTTGGCCAGTACCAATGAGATTCTCAATTTTGTTTCATTGTATCCATGCATGTTTCAAGCATGGTGACTGACTATTCTTAAAATATTTTCCATCTTTAAAGCAGCATTTCGCTCAAGAGGGGTTGGCACTTACAGAGGCCTTCTCAATGGTGGTGAACACACCAGTGGACTCCACAACGTACTCAGCACCAGCCTCACCCCATTTGATGTTGGTTGGGTCCCTCCTATAGAAAGAAAAACAAAACCAAAGTTCAGCCGCTGACATCTTCAAGCTAATTTTAGAGCATTTTTTGGTGTGTACATAATTGTATTAAGCAAACAATAAAACTGTGAGGTGAACTCACTCGTGGAAGACTGTGATTTTGTGTCCATCGATGACCAGCTTGTCTCCCTCGGCCTTGACCTCACCTTTGAAGCGGCCATGAGTGGAATCATACTGGAACATGTAGACCTGAAAAGACCAGAAGGGACAGAATTTAACTTTACAGCTATACAGTCATATTCAGTGAATTAGAATATGGATTCAAGTAAGCTCATTTATCAGATTAGAAGTACTTTTGAAAATTGATCGCTTTAAAGCAGGTATCAAATATACTTTTCATCAAGACATTTCTGCAATTTTTTTATTGGTCTGATGCAATATTCTAATTTTAAATGTTATGAGCTGCAAGTGAAAAACAACATTTTCAAACACTCACCTATAAAATGTGTTTGTGATAAAGTTCCTGAAATATATGAACTTTTTAATAATATTCTAATTTCTTTAATGGGTGTGTTTGTGTTAAAAAAATAATCTGCTAAAGTGTCAGTTTTGCCTGTCCATTCTCTTCATTTTCCAGTAATCACTACTACTACATTTATGCTGTTATTGTTTCCCTTATACTAAGGGTTCTCTGCATCTGGTTAGGTTGTTTTTCCTCCCCCAAGGCCACGGCGCCCTGAGCAGGGAGTCATAGTTAGCCATATCAAAAATAACCACTGCTTATTAAAAATATTACCTCTACTTTGTAACTCTTCAGCATGTTTTCATGAAGATATGACCTGGATCATATTTTTGACCTACCATGTACTCCAGGTCGATGAATGGGTCATTGATGGCCACAATCTCAACCTTCTTGGAGGTGAAACCAGCACGGGTCACCAGGCGACCGATGCGGCCAAATCTGTAAAAAGGTGAACAAAAATGCACTTCTCAGTCTGGCCTCTAGATGGCAACATGATGCCACCTCAATCTGCCCAGTTTTGCTTTGGTTTCATGTGGCCATGAAATTAAAGGTGAAAACCTTCATATAAATACAGAAATGAGTCCATGTGATTCAGTTTGACATTAAGTAAAACCCTGGAGGGATCTGGTTCACTCTACTAGTGTAGCTCTTTCTTCCATGTGGGAATATAGATAACACCCCAGGAGACATGAAACTGCAGTGAAAGAAAGGCCAGAGTTCAGGAGGAGGGGCAGGAGGACGTGTGTTGCAGGGGCTCTGACCGCATTCTGTTGATGAAAGTCAAAATGTTTCTCAAATGTGGTAATCCTTGTGACGCCAGTGCAGCGTTTGATCAATGGCTGGGTTAATTTTTAACCCTCCGGGTCCAAAAATCCAGCCCGATATGTTGTGCTTAAACACTGCAGCTGCAGGGAACAGGAAATCAGGCACGTAGAGGAAAAAGAGCAGATTCGTGAGCCAACGTCAGACTGTGTGCTCTGCGACTTTTGAGTTTGCTTCCATCAGCAGGATAAAAAAAAAAAAAAAAAAAACTGTCTCCTGTTGAACATCCCCTCTGATGATGAAGTTACTGCCCACAACGTTATCTGCTGAAGGCCAAAGTTCAAAGATCAGGAAAAGCATGCTGAGCAGTTACTCAATGGTCGGTTTTATGGCACGAGCACCTGTGCATGTCCTCCACTGGAAAACACTTGTGGCTTCAGCTGCTGCAAATCATCGTTTTTAATCTGCCACAAGGGCTCTGGCCTCTCTCGGCATGATGTTAAAACAAAACCGAACTGTCAGGATTTATGAATCAGATGTAATCAGTAGAACAGTGAACCACATCTAGAGCAATTTTTCCTGCAGACTAAAGCAATTTAAAAGTGGACCTCGTTACAAACAACAACAAAAAAACAAACATACACGCAAGATTTAATCTTATGAAACAGACACTTTCCTGTCCAGCATATGAATGCAAATCAATTATTTTGCAACACACTAGAAGACTTATCTTTCAGTTTCTTCCTTAGCTTGCACAAACCTTTGCATCGATACAAACATCTGTGCACACGAATAACTCCTGACACACACACACACATATATATATACAAATACACATATAAATACGTATATTGTTTAAATCAGTTTTAATTAAAAGTGCCACATGGTGTGATTTCTTAGAGACAAGTTTAAAAGTGCTCTTACCCATTGATACCGACTTTCACCATTTTGCCTGAGTTGGTCTAGTCCTCTGAAACAAGAAACAGAAATAGCAATTTAATCCACAAAGATCTAATTCACACTGTAATTTTCTGAAGAGAAGCATTTTTTTTTAAATGTTTGCATAAGACAAAAACCAAAACAGAAAAATCGGACAGACAATAGACAAATCAATCAATCTAGCTGAACACTGGGGGAAAGTTTTTATTTAAGTGAACCAAGAACAAAGTTTATGCAAGAACACATTGGGATGAACAAAATTATAGTTTAAATATTTAATAGCTCCAAAAGGTCAAACTTCAAACAATGTCATGCCCACATGTTTTTAGACGCATTTAACCAAGCCACGCATGCTGTCAACAGGTGATTTGAATCAAACATGCAACCTGCTAAATTCCTGCAGTTTCCTGGCTAAAACGTTTCAATAACTTGCTCGGAGGTATTTACCGTTTGTGAGATGACTCAGTCTGTCTTGCGACTCCGGGTGTGAGTGGGGAAGAGCAAAGTTTAACTCTGAGTTTTTATGATTGACCAGGCCCTGAAGCCACGCCCCCTTGATCCTTCCAACGCCTCCTCCTGAATGTCAAGGTCGTTAACTGCACAGTTTGAAACTTCACTTTTATCGAAGTTACTACCATCTCGTCCCTATCCTCCCGTTCATTATAAACCTAAATATTGCTGTTATTTAATTTGCGTAAGGTGTTGTGAAGTCTCAGAAGTCCTGATTTAGATGGCCACACCTTAAAGGCCTCACATCGTGGTCTGAAAAAAGACAGGGGTCCCCTGCTGACCTTCTCAGTGAATGCAGCGAACGAATAGGTGGGGGGGATCAAATCTCTGTCTTACTGACTGTGACATTTAATGTCCAAAGACCATGACCCTTCACTTGACTGACTCTGTTACTGCTATTCTTTTCCTGCAGCTCCTTTGACTTCTCTGCAGAAGTCAAAAGTTGAAACCCGATTGCTCAATTTCGCTCACATATGCGCACAGGAGCGTGCTTGAGTCCATTTGCTCAGTTGAACTGTGGCTTTTTTTGAGGCTATTTAGAAATACCTGAAAGGATGCAATGGAAGAAAGTTGTGTTTTGTTTTGTTTTTCTTTTAAAGTCAGAATGCAGAGGCACTGTGGAGGTGTGTGCAAGGGGATCATGCCTTCTGCTCCCAGATTAACTGCTTCACTTTTCTTCCCCTGCACACAAAGACATGACAAGGCTCAGCCATGTCAGCTGCTGCTTCCACATCTATTTTTGACTCTCTTTCCTGGCAACATTGTTGACATCAGAAAAGAAAGCTCTGCAGAGGAGATTAGAAAATGTCAAACTTGAATCATAACCATGTGAGTTTAAGCCAGGTCTTTGAGTTGAAACCTTCAAAAGCAGCGTGGCATCTTGCAACCACTGCACACTTTGATCTAAGTGGAAAAAAATACATAAAATAATCATATTTGACAACTTGTATTCTTCACCTTCGTGCAGAGTTCTGCAGACGTGTCCCAACTACTACTCTCCTTTAAAATTGGACACCTTTAGTGGGTTTTGTGGCAGCTGTCCAGTGTCCTGGCATTGCTGAACTACCACAACCCTGAGTGCCTGCATGCCAGTCCTGGCCGCTGCTTTAACAGCTTAAGGTCAAAGAGGGGAATTAAAGGTCAGGCTAAGATTAGACTCTGGCTCGCCGGCCAGCTCTTGAGCCAAGTTATATTAAGTACTGTAAGTGAAGCCTGAATCAGATCACATTAAGAAAAAGTATTTTTTAAGGTTTTGAAAAATACTTGAAACCTAATATGATTCAGGATTTTTATGCTGTGGCAGCATTTCCATTTTACCTAACTGTTCTTAATTGTGTTGCAAAGAGTACAAAATTAAATGTGCTTCTGTGCAAATTGAGCTAAAGCATCATTTCTACACCTCACATCTTAGGGACAATGTCCAGATTGCAACATTGTGAGAAAACAAATAGTTGTGTGCAGACTGTCCTCTAGTGCCATCTTGTGATGTGGTAGAAAACCCCACACAGTTTTCTTTATTGCAACTTTGAGGCTTAAAGGCTGCATGTAGAGAATAAATGATCCAATCTTTCAAACGTTTAAGACCAAGAACTGATACTGCTTAAACTTTTTGGCATTTTGTCATGTTACAACCACAAAACACAAAATGTGTTTTATTGGGATTAAATGAGACAGATTAACATAAAGAAGGCCAAAACTGCTAAGTGTAAGGAGAAATAAACACAATGTTAGAAATCCCCTATGAAACATAAAAAGGGTATCATGCATTTCTAATTCTGGTTCCCTCTACTATGGGACCCCAAAACAGAATCCACAATTAATAAATAAAGTCAACTAAATAGTTCAGATGTTTAATCACTGCATTAATCCAGCTAATCTGTGAAGGCCTCAGGAGTTTGTTAGTGAACAAACAACAACATGGAAACAGAGGAACACAGCAGACAGATCAGAGAGAAAGATGCTGACATGTTTAGAGTTAGATCATAAAGCAAAATCCCAAGCACTGTTCAATCCGTCACGGGAAAATGGAAAGAGCATGGACCTAAACTGACAGGCTGAAGAAATCAGGTTTTCTGTTTGCCATAAGCTACTCACAGCAAACATGTGGAAGAAGCTGCTCAGTACAAATCAGACCAAAACTAAACTTTTCAACATGCAAAGAGCTATCTGTGATGGAAAACGTATTACTTGTATTACACACCTATCATCTGTGCTGTGGAAGATGGTGGTGGCAGCATCATGCTTTGGTGCTGCTTTTCTTCAGCAGGGACTGAAATGCCTCTCCAGCTCGATGTTAAGATCGATCATTCGGGAAAGAAAATTGTTTCGCGGCTGCAAAATAACTGAGGATTGAAAGGAGTTTCATTGTCAGGCAGGAGAAGAAACCTGAACATACAACCAGAACTGCAATGGAAATGTTTAACTTAAAGCATATTTATGTGTAAGAACTTCCCAGTGGCAAAAAAATACAACTGAGAATCTGTGGCCAAACTTGATAAATACCCTCAGCTGTATTCCCTTCCTGATATAACACTCACCGACTTAACTTATTATTCATCTTCGGCCCACTAATGAGAGGACAGAAAATGTACAATTCAGTGGCTGGTTTAAAAAGAAAATGAAGGTCTAAGGGGAATAAATACTTTTGGAAGTCCCTATGTAGTCAAGAATTATCCAAAAAGAGTGAAAAGGGAGATTATTTGTGCAAAGTATTTGTTATTATATATACGAAAGGTTAATTTTATGGAGTGGGGATTCGACGCTGTGAATCAGCATGAGAAAAGTCAATGTGACAAAGACAGAACCATCCAAACAATCAATAGAAGAAATGCCTCCCTGCAGTTTCTGGGTGTTTCGATTGGGTGGCATGAAAGACAAGTACCCAAAATTATCTGATGTCTACAAGACATGAAGTTAGTTTCTTCTTTTACTTTTTTTTGTGACCCTTAAGTAATTAAAAAGCACAACTTTCTTGTATAAAAGGTGAAAATGTCGAGTTATGTTGAAATAACATCTTTGTTCTGCATATGCAAAATAATTCAGTTTTGAAAAACTGGGCCTAAAAGCTGGAGGACCTGCTGTCACCAAATCCAGAAAACTAGACACTTACACTTCATAGCTTGTGCTTTTTTCAGATAACACAATTTCCTTCCAGTAGCCATCAAACTTTTTAAAATCATTTGGAAACTCTTTACTAAATTTTGTGATTTGGACATAGGGATGTGTTTTTTTAACTGATGACTCATTACAGTCATATTCATGCTGCCATGGCTGCAGAGCATAGCATCATCACTCCAAACTTGGATGGCTCTTGTTTACTATGTTTTGCTGCAGGCAAAGTGTGGGCATCCACTTTCCCTGCCAGCTGATAATGGATTTTATTTTCTCTCATTTTGCCCACAAGACCTCATTTCAGATGTGGGCACTAATGTTCCTCCAGGCTGGCTTCCTGCATGGATTTTGAGATAACCCTGCAAAAACACACCTAAACCAAACAGGGGAATTATCTTAGAAATTAAGTTCTTCATGTTAATGGCTAGCTAACTTTTCATCAAGGTTGACAAAAGTCACATGCAGCTTAACCCAAAGGCTAGAATGGGGGTTCCTCCTATTTAATACTTCTGTTTCTCCAGTTTAGGTTATTACAAATAATTGACGTCTTAACTTTGCAGATGATGTATTGCTCTACGTTAAAGTGTCACCAGGTGACTATGAACACATTCAAGCGTTGAGAAGATGAGTTAATCAGATGTCTGGACAACTTCAAAATCCTGAAACTCTGACTTCCTTTACATCCAACTTTTATCCCTTTTTTTGACAGTACAATGTAACATTCTTTGTTTGGTACAAATGAGTTCTCTGTATGTCATCCTGTTCTGGAGGCTTGAGGCAGACAGCAAGCACAAATATACAGCTCTGGGAAAAACTAAGACACCAATTAAACTGATCAGTTTCTTTGATTTTACTTTTTATAGGTTTATGTTTGAGTAAAATGAACATTGTTATTTCATTCTATGAACTACTGACAATATGTCTCCAAAAATACGAGCAAGAATTTAGTATTTATTTGCAGAAATGGTCAAAATAACAAAAAAGATGCAGTGCTTTCAAACCTCAAATGATACAAAGAAAACAAGTTAATATTCATTTATAAACAACAAGACTAATGCTTAACGCAGAAAGAGTTCAGAAATCAATATTTGGTGGAATAACCAGGAGGTTTTCAATGGGGTTCACATGGGGTATATATATGGGGTATATATATGTGGTATATATATATATATATATATATATATATATATATATATATATATAGACTCATATATCTGTACTCTAAAAGAACATTTGCTTCATATCGCTGTTGGCAGGCTCATATGTAAGCATGTTCTCCATGTAGAACCACATCAGCTCCGTCTCACAGACGTGAAGTCGTTTTCATTTTCCCCCACCCCCCGTTGGGAACTTTGCTGTGTTGGCAGTGCAATAAAGCGTTTTGGACGTGGCAGCAGGTCCAAGCAGCAGAATGACGGGGGAAGGAGTGAACTTCTTCCAACAGCCACAAGAACATTCAATAAATCATCAAGTTAAAACAAGATGTCATGAAGATGCAAATCTCCACGCTGAAGGAGAAATTGAGATGACAGGTGTCAATAGGGAGTGAACCATGTGGGCTTTGCGAGTGGGCAAGAATTGAATTTCTATGAGCAAGAAAGCAGAACACCCCAAATGTCAAATCCATTTATTCATGCAAATCATAAGTGAACATAAAAATAAACTGAAGATGCTTTACAGGTGCCATCGTCTTTGGATCTCCATGTCTTTGTTACACACAAAAAAGTCAAAACGTGTCTACATTTACTGCACATACTGTGAGGATTTAATGAGAACAAAGCTAGGATGTTCTAATACTGGAATGATGTGTGAGGCATCTGATCTATGCTGGTTTAAACCACATTACATCAAACTACAGAGAAACTACATGTAAACACCCTGTTTCTGCAGGTGCATGCCTGTGTGTGAGTGTATCTAAGAAGGATGCGTCCAGTCTCATCTTTTTCTCCTCTCTCCACTAACAGCCAAGTCCGCTCATGGACCCGATCCGGTCCAGTTTCAAGCCAAAGCATCCTTTGTTCCATCCCCTTCGTGACCTCTCTGGTTCTGCTTCCCTCTGCATGGCCAACGCCCCCTTCAGCAGCCGGAGCCAGGGGGTCTCCGGCTGTGTCTGGACATCAACCCACTTAGGGTACTCAGCTGCTTTGACCCCAGAGGAGGAGGAGGAGGCAGCGGCGGCAGCAGCAGTGGACTGATCCTCCGGCTGGCTGTTCAACATGTTCTCCAGGTCGTCCAGGGTCAGGAGGTCATTGTAGCGCTCCAGAAACTGCTCCAGAAACTACACAGAGGGAAGGGGAAAAAAAGAAAATCTAATTTTCAGGGTGTGCACAAGGGGGAATAATTCAATCAGCACATTTCATTTTCCTCCGCTGCTCCACTCTGTATTCTCCTCAGTCCACCTGATTTCCCACCCAGCGTACCTGCGCAGCATCAGGAGCAGGATGGAGAGCACGAGCCTCTGTCACCTCAAAGGGAGTCAGGAGGAGCAGAGCGGCACACAGCAGCACGGGGCGCAGCATGGCAGCAGGAATAATGGAGCGGGAATAACGGCAGCAAAGATGAGGACCGGAAAACGGGCTGGTTGCTGCAGAGCTCTGAACGCTGAGGGAAAATATGGAGAAAAATTCATGAATTTCAAAAACAAACATTGTTTTTAATCAAAATATCACATTTTCTGTGTATTTTGAGACAAACATACAGTCATGCATGTAGCGTATGTGACAGAAACTAATAGGATGCCTCTGGCTGAGTAATTTAAGATTGCATTTAGTCCAAAAAAAGAGACATTCAAGATATATGCTGTATATATATTGTTAGTGTTTATTTTAGAGATGTAAGCCTTGGAATAAGACAAATGCTTTACTGCATATACATATAAACTAAAATTTCAGCCAATTAAATCAAATTTGTTTTATTTGAATAGACACCAGCTGTCAAAAAGTAGTAAAAAGAAATAGGTGACCTTATAAAATTAATTATATTTTTATTCCAGGTTCAGCTAAGCAAGGAAAATAAATTAAACATAACTAAGTTATTTACATATTTTTAATCGTGTGATCTACATTAACTTTAGCTGATAGGATGTAGCTAGAAATATTCTGTGTAGTCATTCAAAATGCATCTTTATTTTGTCTGTGGATTTACTTTTTTCTTGATTTTGTTTTTTCAAACTTAACATATATCTGTGCTCAGGTTTATTTCATTGAGTTTTCATAAACATAATCCTAACTAAGAAGATATAAACTGTACAATAAGAGTAAAAATGAAAGGATAAAAGTAGAAAAGCTCACCTGATGTTTGTTTTCTCTCAGTGCTGGGTGTCTTCTCCTCTCACAGACTCTTCTCCATTCCCACCTTCTCGGACTCTCAGCTCCTCTCACTTGTTGGCACCTGCTGGGAGCATCAGTTTCTCACTCGGCTGGCTCCACCTCCTCCTCCTCGCTTCCTCGCTCTGATGGAATTGGGAGGATGATGCTGATGATGAGAATGATGATAATTGTCGTGCTCTTGCGTCTGTCTCCTGAATGTTGGGGCTTCAGCTGGGATGCTGCAGAGGTTTTGTAGAGCTAGAGATGCCTCTCCCCCCCCCTTTCATCTTCCTCCTCCTCATCTCTTTTTCTTTGGAGTGATGTCATAGCCTTGTTGGAGGGATTGATTGTCATTGCCAAGGTGACTGTATGTGTGGTCAGCGCTCTGCAAACCAAACTTCTGCCAGAGTGCTGCACAAGCCGAGGTCAGAGGCCAGCAGGCGGCTTTGGCCTCATCACTGTGACCTGCTTATGATCAGGTAACTGGCAGGGAGAGGCTTCATGAAGTCCAGTCACGACTTATCCTGAATTATACATTTCTCATGCGCTAACAACCCTCTGAGCATATTAGCTTCGTTCTTTCCCTTTGTCTCTGTAGTGTTTCCCAGCGTGTGCTGACCTCCCCCTCTCTGCCGGGTAACTTACAGTCTGCCAGTGCCATCTGGTCCTTGTACCACCTGCTGCTAAATTACAACACTACCAGAAGCGGCTGCAGGATCCAACACACTGACCTTAAAGTTCAGCAGCCTGTGATTATTTCAAGTAAATAAACCCCATTCTTTACCGACCCCCAAAGCCGGGCGAGCAATCAGACGCATCCGCGCTGATCGCCTCTCAACCCAAAATTGTCCTCAGATAAACACACCGTTACCCCCACTGTTGCGAGTGTCTTTACATAACGTTTCAGAAAAATGCGCCCCTCTCATCTTTTTTGGAGAGGATACTGTGTGGGAGACGGCATAGGAGAACAGGGAAAGAAAGAGATTAGTGATGATGGCGGGGTTTGAACTACAGCGGTATATGATGTCAGTGGAGCGCTGGAGGAAAAGTAGGCAGCAGAGAGTAGGAGGAGAAAAGGAGGGAGAAAGAGAGAGAGAGAGAAAAACCCACATCAGGCTGAGAGCTGAGGGAAATCAACAAAAGAGATTGATTACAGGAGAACAGAAATGGACAGATAGGCAATGGAAAGTCTATCAGAGAAAATGAAAAAACATTTTAAATGACATTTAAAGTACATCACTACTGAGAAATACAGGGAGAATTCATCTCCTCAGTTAAAGAATCAACTTTGATTTTCACAGAACTGTGAAGTATTCCCTCCCTCCTTACAAATTTCTTCTGTTTCACTTTTTGTATAGTTAATTTTCTGCCAAAATGCTGCAAAGAAATAAAACATGTTTCAGAAACTGTCCTCAAACACTGACGACTAAAACCTGCTGCAAAGAAATAAAACATGTCACACAAAATAATCTTTACAAATAGTTCTCTAGTACAGAATTAACTCTTCTTGCATACATTGAGCTTGTGACCAAAAAACTGAAAAGTCAATTTAAACAGGCCCTTCAGTGTACAATTTTTAAAAAAATAAAATAAAATAATAATAATTCAGAGGTGAATTTGGTGGGTTGCTCTGGATTATTGCCCTATTAGAGGCTTCAGGATTTCCTGCCAGATTTCATAGTTCCAACAATAACAGAAATTCATCTCAGTACTGAAGAAACAAAGCAGCTCGTATTATCACACCACCACCATGCTTAACTGGTGGTATGGTTTTGTTTCCAGAAGACACATACCTTCAAAATAGTTGCACTCCCTCCTTAATCACAAAATACATCTCCAAACATCTTTGGGATCATCTAGATGTTTCTTGGTAATTTGAGAACCTTTCAAATATTTTGGTCAGCACTGGTTTTGGAATTGAAACGATCCTAAAAGTGCAATTTTACTTTGTCTCTATGTGACTATTAAATCATCACATTTTGTGAAGCAAAGGGATGCAAGCATGGTTTAGATGTTATTCTAGGCTCCTTTGTGACCTTGATGAGTCAGCATTGCTTTTTATGAGTAAATTTTGTAGGCCAGATGTTCCTGTGAATGTCCCAATATCCTAGGAAATGGCTTTGCAACTCTTTCCAGAATAATATATATCTTGTTTGATATTTAATTTCTTTAGATAATGTTCTCTTGGATTTTTTTCAGCCTTGAAAATCTCAAAAAATACAAACATTTAAATAAGGTTGGGGAGGAAAAAGGTGCTTTTTTTATTTCCACAGAACTTTATGTAATTGGGAAAAAAAATTGAATGAATAGGCATAAAAATACACAACTAATGCTGTCTGGACAAGCTGTGACAATCCCTGAAACAGCCTATCCAAACACACAAAACAAGCAGACATTCACAGCTGCTTCAAACAGCACTATAAATTAAAGTATTGTCTTCACCTAGCAGACAATACTTTGTGTCTAGAGAAGGCATAATGGCTGCTAGATTCTCACCGAATGTTAAAACATGCATAGAAACACCAGTTTCATGGTACTCACAGAAATGTAATCCATCATCTACGGCAATTCTATTACTGCAAATACTTCATATTAGATTTAACATTTAGAAGCATTCTAGTGTAAAATTCAACCCACTGATATCAACTGCCACTTGCGCAAAGTTACTGTAAGAGCTGGCTGTATTAGTGTCAATGCGTATAGTAGTTGTGCTCTTTCAGCCACCTAATGTGCAGTGTGCAGCAATAGGTAGGAAAGGGGCTGCACTTTCTTTGTACAGCTAGCAAAAACTCCCACGCCTGAACGGTCTGGTGGAAAATGAGGTTTTAAAGCTCCAACTTTATGAACCTGTGGAACCAGTGACCAGACAAAACCAAAAATTGAGTAAAACCCAATTATTGATCAATCCATCTATCTGGACATATATATATTTTAAAACATTAAATACTACAACTTCAACACTTGTAATCAGTCTATTTATATTGTGTAAAAGATATGTGAGTGAGACATGGAACCACAGAAATTAAAACAAGACCCAGGTTTATTAAAAAGGATTTTTAATCTGCCAGTAGATGCATCATCAGACTACAAAAGCTTAAAGATAGGCAGTAAAGTGGATAAAACAAATATACAAAGAGCTAAAATTAAATCACTGATTATAAAATATTAAGAAGGCAGTAAAAAAGCAAATCAGAAAGGAAATCAGTTTCTGAGGCGAGTTCGGCGTGACGTGCGGGAGATGGGCGTCGTCACTTTGGGGGTCTCGCTCTCTGCCATGACGGCATCTGAAGGAAGATAAAAGCTTAGTGAGACATTTCTACAGAGTATTTAATCTTGGGTGGACATTTATTTTTTTAATTGATTTTTTAGACGTTTTTATGAAATCATGTCAAGTTGATTAACTATATAAATAGAAATAAAAAGTGAGATTGCTGCAGACAAATTCAAATTCAGCCCGTAAAAAAAAAAAAAAAAACTCCCACAGAAGAAACGCTGAAAAAGTCACAAAGCAATAATTCAAATACAATCATTTAGCATAATGTGAACCATAAACTAATCAAAAACTTTACAAGAAATTATTCCCAAATTAAAAAGTACTGAATAGATCAAGCTTCTGAAAATGTTTTTGCCCACATTAAAGGTTCTAAGGGAATTTGTAGTAGATTTTATGCTATCATTAGCATTTTTACAGGAATTACTTATTATATATATATAATTTTTACTGTCAAGGTCTGCTCTGCCTGTAGATCTTCGACTACTTCTTAGCTAATAATAAAAAAAAGAAGAATCCTGTCCGCTCATAAATCTTCAACACTGGTGTTTGATGCATTTGGTCCAGTAACTGAACTCAGTTGTTCTGACCTGAAGGAACTTCTTTGGATCAAATTTTATTCATAGCACAAGTATAAAAATACAGTAAACAAAGAACTTTGTTGGGTAATTAAATGAGAACAAAAGCTTCATTAATGAGGTCCCAAAAGAAGTCAGAATATTGAATTAGTTTTTTCAATAAACAAAAAAAAAAAAAAAGTTTTTTTGGCATCTAACTTGGACAAAATTCTTTAACATTTATGATGTTTAATGGTCAATACAATAAAACTAGTATATTAAATAATCAAATGAAAAAAGAAAAATCACTCATGTGAAGGTAAACATAAAAAAAAATAGAAAAAAATTGTCAATTTAATATGGATTTTTTTTTTATTACACAAACTGAAAATATTCTAAAATAAATAAACCCCGGCAGTCTCACCATCCTCATCCTCCTCTTCGTCGCTGCTGAAGCTGATCACTGGTTTCTTAGACTTGCGTGATTTTTGAGGAGTTACTAAACTGTCATCGCCGTGGCTGGAGACCAACGACTTTGTTTGACCTGTAGGGAGGAAAAATATTTCCTTAGTCAGTTTTTATATATTTTTTTTTATTAGTTTAGGAAACTGAGTAAAAGCTGTGAATACAGACCTCTCCTTTTCTGACGGCCTCTGGTGGATAGCAGTGTGCGACTGCTGGTCTTCTCTGTAGTTCCTTCTTCCCCTTGATTCTCTTCCATCTCAGGACTTTCTACGTTCTCCAAACCCCGGGTGTGAACCGCTGTCAGCCGCTTCTCAAAGTCATCTATCTGGGCCTGATTGAGATATTTATGATTACTACAAGAATAAAAATAAATCTTATTAAATAAAGCACATGAGTAGCTTAAATGAGTGATTCGTACACCTTAAATAGAGGTTTGGCTCCACGACGAAGCTTGGCTATGATGGTGAGCAGAGGCTGGTAGACTCCGGATTCAGTTAGTTTGTCGCTGTAACATTCCCAGCATTCCTGCAACCTCTTAAAGCCACGCTCACACATGGAGAGCAGGGACAGGGACATGGCCAAGTCACACCACTGGCGCTCGGTTCTGCAGAGACAAGAGCATGAAATGAGAGGTTGAAGGATTAGAAAATAAACCTGATTAGCAACATAATGCACAGTAATTCTAGACTGAACAAAAAAAAAAAACTCATTTCTGATAAACATGTCATTGCTCTGACATTTGGACCTAATCTCATTTCCAGGAACCTTTTATGTCCAAATTCAGTTTCCCATTATATAATATAAAATGTCCTTCTTTTGAGCTCTGCGTATGGATAAAGAATGACTCAGAGGCTGAAGCCCGGCCAGCCCAGTCATTGCATCTACTGTCAAACTACACGTGAGGCCGTTTCCATGACAAAAGCACTGAATAGGAAGATGTCAGCATACAAGACTGGTGAAGCGAACTGTGAACTTTATTTAATTGTTAAACTCTCTTTCTCAGAGTACATAAAAAAGAAAAAAAAAACACCCACTAATTATCCACACATCCACCCCCACATCTCACACAATGAAATGCTGAAGGACACCTTCAGAAATTAGGAGTGAAACTATTTGGAAGAAAAAAATGAAATCACACAAAGAGGCAATAGCAGGAAAACAAGGCAATTTGCACTCACTTTGCAGTCCGGAAGCGCTGACACAGTTTCTCCACCAAAGATTCAGTTTGCCTCTCTTTAGTGATGTAGGAGAATAGCTGTCTGTGAAAACAACCAAAACTTAATTTAGCACGATCAAAGCTTGAAATGCTTCTGTCCAAACTAGGGATGAAACGATTAACTGTGATTAATCAATTACAGAAATCAACTAATCTAGTAATCAATTGTTAGCTGGAGTATACAGACTCAAAAAAGGCAATTTGCTTTAAGAAAAAAAAACAAAAAACAAAAAAAAAAAGCAGTAATTGAGACAAAACTGCACAGAAAAATCTATACATTTTGTACTAAGATAAAACGCAGAATGTATACATTTTGCACCTTTGTATTTAATTTAAGCCAAACCTCGTCAAGTGACAGTTTTAGCTTCATCCAGTTCAGATTTATTACAACAATGCTGTTATTGCAGTTTAGGCAATAAAGTATTCATTTTCTTATTTAAAAAAGGAATAGGATTTTCTTTATTAATATCCTTTAATTTATTTCTATTCTACTATGGAAAAGGCTTAAGTGGTAAAATGAAAAATCTGCAGAATGTAACATTTCTTTCTTCCGATTAACCATTGGAATAGTCTATAGATTAACCAATTATTCAAATAAGTTATTTGCATCATTAGTCCAAACCTTAAATTGCTGTACATCATTCTGTAGGCAGACAGTGAAAAAGTGTAAAAGTATTCATACCTGTTGAAACATCAATGTATGTTTGTGAATTTATCGTGACAAATCAAAGTTGCACTTAATTTTGAAGTGAAACGAGAAACATTTGTTAAAACTAATTAAAAATAAAAACCTAAAAAGTTCAACATTTGTATTCAGCATAGCCAGGACGAAGACTTTGCAAAGAATGGCAAAATATCTTCATGTGGATGTGCAAATTAACTTGAGCTCAGCCTCGAAAGAGAGGATCCGAATAGTAATTTAATAAAGTCTTAACACAGTTTGATGCAGATCTAAATGTTTGCTTGGTTATTTCTACGAGAATTGAGGGGTGTGAATACTTTTACAAGCTACAGAAGTGGAGAAACAAAGAGTTTCTGTGCCTCTCACTTCATGATGGTGTTGAAGTCCTCGGAGCTCATTCCTCTCTCTGGGTCCGAAAGGCGACTGATGATGTCTGGCAGCAGGTTGTAAATGGCGTTGTCCTGATGGACGACTAATAAAGTTAAAAACCTTTCAAAGCCGCCAGCTTCCACTACAGCTTCTGTGTGTGTGTGTGTGTGTGTGTGTGTGTGTGTGTGTGTGTGTGTGTGTGTGTTGGTATATATGGTTTAGCCTGCCTTTTGACCTGACTACGTACTTACGTTACAC